>WBZZ01000952.1:0-46305 GCA_019918135.1 Paulinella micropora | reverse complement strand
TGTCACTCATCACAGCCGCCTAACAAAAAAAATCGTAAACAAGGCTCTTAAATCTGTGTGGTAGACTCCCAAATAACAAAACGAAAAAAGCCCGGCCAACTTTTTTTGCGGGCAGTGGGGAAGAAAAAAAGGATGGGGGGGGGGTAGGGTGCAATTTTAGGGGGCACCGTTGGGGGGGGGGGGGCCGTTGGGGGGGGGGGGGGGGCCCGGTGCCCGGCCCCCCCCTCCCAACCCGGGCCGTGCCCCCTCTCTAGCCGCGCGCGCTCTTGTCTAGTTTCCGCTCGTCCCCTTTGGGCTTGGCTGTTGCTTTTTCTCTTTTTCTCAGCCCAAAGCCTGTCGATGAACGGCCCGCACCGAAGTAGAAAGCGCCAGAAAAGAGCGCTTCCGCCCAGACTGTCGACAGACGTGGTCCGGCTGCTCCTTGGCTTTCTGCCGCACCTAGATTTGCTGCGTTTGTCACGAGTGTGCCGCGGCGGGCTCTGGGGCTCCGACCGCTGGCGGCCCACGGAGCTGCTGCTGCCCTGCCTTCCGCCCAAAGCGGCGTTGCTCGCGCTGCGAGCGCGCGGCTCCTCGATTACCGAGGCAACAGTAGATACCGCGGCGTTCGAGGGTTCGGGGACTCTGGCGGAGTGCGCCAGCTGCTTGCCCGGCGTTCGCTCGCTGCGGCTCGTGTCCTGGAGGAAAGACGCCGACGACGTTCGGGCCCTGGCCGGCCTCACAACGTTGGAGCAGCTGTCGTTCGAGTACTGCCGGGGCCTTTCCGCGACTGTACTCTCGCCGCTAGCCGCGCTGGTCCGGCTGCGCCGGGCACGCTTCTTGAGGTGTGGCTGGCTGCCCGCGCTGGGCTGGCTCGCGCAGCTCCCGGCGCTAACAGCGCTCGACCTGCCGGGCTCGTACCAGCAGCGCGACGACCTCGACGCGCTGCTGAGGCTGCTGCCGCGGTTGCGCGTGTTGTCACTGCCCGACTACAAGAGCCATCGCTGCCCCGAGGGCTGGCGGAGCTCACGGAGCTCAGGAGCCTGCGATTTCCTTCGGCGCGTGCCGTGTGCCGGACCGCCGTGCCCGTGCTGCGGCGCCTGCGACATTTGCAGGAATTGTGCCTCCAGTACTGTGCACTCAGGGCACAGGAAGTGGCGGAACTGCTGGCCTGCCTGGCGAGTCTGCCCGAGCTGCGGAGCCTGGCCTGGCACGATACCTTTGGCATGCTGGACGACTCGTGTGCAGACATGAGCGCCGGGCTGCGGGTCGAACGGTTGACACTCTGCAACGCGGCGCTGCGCTCCTCACGCTTCTTCAGCCGCTGGCCACGGTTGCGCGCGCTGACCTTCACCAAGGCGTTGTTCTTGGAGGAGCTGGACCACATTGCGGCTGTGGCCGAGGACGTCGTGCTGTCCGGCTGCCTGTGTTTGCACGGGCTGCGTTTCGGCAGCGCGCCCAGGCTGCAGAGGTTAACCGTCACCGACTGTACAACTAAGCTCGACCTGCGGGCCATGGGCCCGACTGCGCGCCTGCGCGAGCTGACGCTAGAGAACGTGGCGGGCGTCTCGAACTTGTGCGCGCTACTCACTGACAGCCCCGCGCTGTCGAGCCTGAGCCTCAGCGGGACGCCGCTCGACCTGCAGAATAACAGGGACTTGCAACTCTTGCAAAAAAGAATCCCTTGCAAGCTTTCGGGCTTTGTAGACAGTCCTCCTCACCCCGCACGTTCCTCGCTGCCGAGGTTGGTGGTCTGAGCACACAAATACACCAAAAGAAGAAATGCCAGCATTCTCAGCGATTGAAACGTGAGCCGTGAATCTGGCGGGTTGTGCGATCGGCGAGTTCAAGCCTGAGTTCTACGCGCTGCAAGACCTTTGTGCTTTACTAATTGCCCAGGCCTTACTGACGGTGCGTTGGAGCACTGTCTACACAGACTAATTATCAGACGTAAAGTAGACAGACAATCGAGGCTTTCCAAAGGAGCGCACACCCTGGTTGCGACTTCCATTGCAGATAAAAAACAAAGCATCTCGGCTTACACCGGAAGCAAAAAATTAAAGCACTGGCACACACTTGTTCGTTTTTCAGGTTGCAGTATGTCTTGGGTTTTAATTAAAGAAACACGTCCGAGACTTTTTTTTACTCTTGGCAGAAACCGCATGGACATTCGTCCTCATCTCCGGCGTTGTTCAGTTCTCCACAGTTTTTGCAGGGGTAGTAGCAGCAAGTCTCGCAGCCGGTCTCTAGGATTGACGCCATGGCTGCCTCGTGAGACTCTGCAATTCTGCTTGCACCCAACAGTGCTTGCAGGAGCAGGTGATTCTGTTCGCGAAGCTTGTCTTCGCTGCACGCCGCAACCTCAGCGCAAAGTTTCAGGCGTTTTTCCTCGGAGCCGGCTACTTCCTTGTAGTGCACACGGAACTCTTGCCCCTGCAGACACCAGGCCTCGTTGACAGCTTCCTTCCCGCGCTTGACTAACAGGATCTTCTTGGCACTGGCCACGGCCGCCTCTGGCTTGTCGGTGCGTTTTCTCTTACCCATACCTTCCAACAAGAACATGCACACAGACTTCTACACACACAAAAGCACCAGAATCCGCACAGACGACGATACACACACACACGCTTGATGATGCCCGACAGTGCTGTACACACTTATTTGCCAATAGCAAAACTGATTTTATACCAAAAATGTCCAACACGAAAGATGGACAGCTTTGGTTTTTTTTACAGGCCCCCCCCCTAACTGTATCATTTTGCGCAGGGTGCACTTCGGTGGCACCAACTACCAGCATAAAATCCTTGGAGCTCGATACGGGCAAAACATGCCTGTACACAAAATCACACACACACAATCACACACAAAAATCACACACACAATCACACAAAATCACACACAAACACACACACAAAATCACACACACACACAAAATCATACACATCACACACACACAAAATCACACACACACACACACACAAAATCACACACACACACACAAAATCACACACACACACACACACAAAATCACACACACACAAAATCATACACACACACACACAAAATCACACACACACACACAAAATCACACACACACAAAATCACACACACACACACACAATCACACACACACAAAATCACACACACACGCAAAATCACACACACAATCGTGATTTTGTGTGATTTTGTGTGTGTGTGATCTGAGTCGGTACATGATTTTGTGTCGTGACTCCAGTTCTGTGCAGACAACAACAAAGAAAAAAAAAACAACAAGACAAGCCAAAACATCCCAGAGGTTTTTTTCACTTTGTGTAGACCTTCTCTACCCCCGTCCCCCTCTCTCCCTTTTTCTTGCTGTTCTTTCCCCCACACCAACCACCCCCATTTTTTTTGGCTCTGCCTTCTTCTTCTTCAGGAGGAGCCTTAACATAGAAACGTAAAGTACAACATGACCCCAAAAGAAATATACCTCTAAATTCAAAAAGAAAAAAAAACGTGGTTGGCACGTAAAGTTCCGGCCGTGTCTCTTGCGAGTAAACCTGTCTAATCATATAGGTATGGAAGAAGAAAAAGACTTCTACAGATGGGTGCAGCAAAATCTTTTCAGCGGTAGGAAATCGCACGCACAAGACATGGGAGAAGTGTTTGGCGATCATTGGCAAGTACTGTGCGATTTCTTCTCCAATGGCAAAAGATCGCTAGAGGACTTTAGAAAGGTACAAAAACCTGCCTTCTTTTTTTTTGTTACTAAAATGGTGTCGTGTGCTGTCTGTCTGTCTGTCTCTCTGCTAGGACGAACATGCGGGAGTGAGAGACAGTGCCTGCATAATCCGAACGTCGTACCAATCCTTCCGAGGGGGGCCTTTTACGCGCAGTGAAGCGCGGCCCCGGAGGCCCCGCCAGACTCCTGCGCGGGGCGGCCAGCCCCCCAAACAAAAAAAACGTCGCTGCGACATTTCGCACGACCAATTAACACTCTGGCATGCTTGGGCGCAGGGTTTCGACGGCAAGTGCCTGCAGGCCGAAGATCAGGAAAAGCTACAGAAAATAGCACACCAATCATTCGTGTTTTTTCTGATTGACACTGGTGCAAAAGAAGACGCCAAAAGGTTGTACCAGCAACATCATGCAGACGTTGGGGTCGCTGGCGCCCCGAGCACTAACGCGGGGGGGTTCAGGTGCCCGCCCAATCACAGCCGTCTCAATCGCCGTTGCACGATCCGGTATGCAAAGTGATTTTTTTTTCTTTTTGATTGGCAACAAAAAAAAAAAGAGTGAGATGACCAGCGCCTCATTTTTTTCTTGTGACATGTTTTAGGATCTCGGTACTGCGCTCTATTTAGCGGGGACGCGAGGACACAGTTTGCACGGACAACGCTAACAATTCGGTCAGCTTGATTTTTTTAAACGGACGAACAATTTCTTTGAAAAAAATTTTTTCTGATTTAAAAAAAAAGATTTTGCTCCAGACTAGTCTTTTTTTAATTTGTCAGCAGAAAAAAAAAGTCGGGGTTGTCCTGGACAGGTTCTACGTATCGTTCGATGGCCCGACGGCACAGGGGGCACGCCGTGAGATGTGCCGCACAACCCGCGCAGAACTGCGCGTGGCCGCACGGCAGCAACACCGCCAGCAGCCGTTCGCCGAGTCGAGATCCTCCAGACACACGACACAGCAGACCTGCCGCACACGCTCGTGCTCGCTCGCCAGCTTCCTCCGCAGCTCGTCCGCGGCCGCCAGCGCCGCCGCCAGCGCGCTGGCGTCCTCGCCGTCGGCCCACCGCAGCGGGTCAATGGCCCGCAGCAGCCGGATGGCCGCGGCGGAGCCTTCCCCGTCGTTCAGCTGCAACGACTTTTCCTTGGTGCGCAGCCGGCGCAGACAGCGGCGCGATTGGCGCAGCTTCTGCTCCAACACCTGTAGTTGCTGCTGCTTATGGGCCAGGTCGCCCGACAATTCGTGCGCGGTGGCCTCTTCTTTGGCCAGCTCGGCCCGCACGTTAGACAGCTCTTGGTGCTTGTCACCCAGCCGCACGCAGCCGGCGCAGCGGTCCCGCCCTCCTTCTTCTTCTTCTTCCTCCTGCTCGCTATCGCTCCCCGCCCGTTCCGAGTCGTTCGCTATCGTCTGCAGGAACGCCACTGTCCTGGCGGGCGTCGTGTGCCCGTCGTCGCCAGGCGATTCTTGACCTTGCACCACACGCCCCACGCCACCTCCAGCCCGGGGGTCCAGCTCTCGAGCCAGTTGGCGCCCACCGCCCCCCGCCGAGCAGCGCGGCTATGCACAGCAGGGGCGGCACGGAAGACAGCACGACCGAGAACTGGGAGGGCTGGTCACGGAAGACGTTGCACAGGGCCAGCTCCAGCAGCTGTTGTAGGAGGCGCGGCCCGGGCGGTGTCTGCTGCAAGAAGAATTGCAGCAGCACCGGCGACTGGCCCGCCACGGCCGCCGCGAGCCACACGGGCTCGGACGTCTGCAGCAGCTCGCCCGCCTTGGCCAGGACCGACAGCACCCGGCCCCGCTCTAGCTGCAGCAGGGCCGTGCGCAGCAACACCACGAACCAGCACGTGTCACCAAAGCTCGGCGCCGAAGCCACGCCGACCCGCAGCACTCGCAGCAGGGCCATCAGCAGCACTTCCCGCGGGAACAGCTCCGACGCCTTCTCGCGCCGGCCGTCCGCTACTGTCTTAAGCCCCGCCAGCACCGACCTCAGCGGCTTGGGCGCCGTGTAGCGCTGGCGGAGCCTCTGCCACAGCACCGCCGCCGCTTCTAAAAACGTCGCCCACGTGGCCGCGTACAGCATGGGCGGCACGGGCAGGGCCAGCGCCTTGACCAGCAGCGACGACGCCGTTTCCAGGTTCTCGCAATCGTCGTCCAGCAGCTTCGACAGCACGATCTTAGCCAGCCGGTACTGCTCGTCGTTGCCGCGGGGCAGCTTCTGCAGGGCCCTCCACAACGTGTCCAGCGTTTCGCCGGGGGCGTTCTCCGCGGAGAGCTGGTAGAACAGCGACAGCAGTTCCTGGTACAGCACGGCCGTGCCAATGCCGCGCAAGCACGCCGAGTACGGCAGACCTGCCAACAGCGTGCGGGACGCGCGCGCAGCGTCGTGGCGTAAACTTCTGAGCACGGTGGCGAGGAGCTCGCACCGGCCCTGGCGCGCTAGTGTGCCGATCAGCGCCATCCACAGCCCGGACAGCGCTTCGCTGTCCAGCAGGCGTTGCAGTCCGTTGCTTGTAAATTCAGGCGCGGGCAGCCCGCTCCGCACAACCGCCGCACAATCCTCGTAGCCCGCCTGCATATTATAGTCTTGTTTTTGGGGTTTGGCTGAAAAACAAAAGAAAAAGCACAGAGCTTTTTGTTGTTGTTGTTGTTGTTTCTCGGCGAGCCCTTCGTTTTTTGGCTCGGCCGGCCCCCCCCCTCTCGCACGATTGCCTTTTTGTTGGGCCTGTCTTGGCGTTCGTGGGCCCCCCCCCTCCCTCCTTAAAAAAATTCTTTTGCCAACTTCGCTCACCTTCTTTTTGGTCTCGCTATTTCTCTCTCGCTATTTCTCTTTGCGCGGCCTGAACTATTCTTAGGAGAGCGTAAATGAGGCGCCCTTCCAGCTTGTATTCCTCTGGGCCGCGAGGACGATGGCAGTTATTAAAAACGCTAGCCACACGAGTAACACCACCAGAGTTCACCCGGCGCAATCGGATCTCACACGGCACCAAGCAATCGCAAACGGCGGTTCAGACTCGTATTTATACCCGTTGTGCCGGTACGATATGTTGCCGATTAGGTCTACCAAGGGAAAGCGTATTCTGTACCGCCGGTCCGCCATAGTATCCTGGTGATGTTTGGGCCCGTCAACAAATGCCCACAGAAGTTGGTGCCAGTCGTGATCGCAACGCAGGGACCCCCGGCAGCTAGCTTTCTGCATCGTCCCCAACATCTTGTTGTCCTTGTGTACGTAACTGTTGGCTTGCTGGACCATGCAGACCGCCTGCGCGATGAGGGCTAAGATCGTTAGCACGGAGAGTGCTAGCCGCATGTCTTGGCCAAAATAATTTAATTTAGAATACGGTCGTCCTTCCACCACAAACATATCTCAGAGGACGTTGAATGTTGCTCCTTTGTATTTCTTATGTCTTATTGCCACGAGGGCGATCACAGTTATTAAAAACACTAGCCACAACACCAGTAGGAGAAAGAAGGATTGCCCAAAGTCATAAATCAGCCCGCCCCAACTTTTTTCGGTATAACTTGTCAGTCCGCGCCGACTTCTTTCGGTATTATTGTCAGATACTCCCACGCTAGCGAGCAAAAGGCCACGAGACAGAACGCCGAGAAGATACAAAAAAGACCTATGAAAGTGAAAAGCGTATTGAAGAAGGAAATGCCTTCAAAGACGAATTTGAAATCTGCTTCATACTATTAGGGAATCACGGCTCTATTATGAACAGAGTTGTTGCACATTACTTCGATCGTAAACGGCGGTTTTGACTTATGCGCCACTGAGCCGATACGTTATGTTGCCAAATATGTCAACCAAGGGAAAGCGCACCCTGTACAGCCGGTTCGTCCCCCAAAGGTTTTGGTCGGGGTCCTCCACGCCTGCTTCGATAAGTGGGTGCCAACCATGGTCGCAACGCAGGGACCCGCGGCAGCTAGCTTTTTGCATAAATATTTTGGTGTCCTTGTGCAGGTGGGTTTCGACCCGCCGGACCTCGCAGACTGCCTGCGCGATGGATGTCAGGGCTAGGGCGTGCCAGAGTAGCCGCATTTTTATAATCCTTACTAAAAGAAGTAGGACAGGAGAGAGAAAAAAGTGAAGCAAAGCGACAGCGATTCTCTTATTTTTATTTTTTTTTGTTCCTGCCCTTTCGTTTTTATTTGGACCACACTAACTGGTTTTTTTTTGGTGGCACTAGCAAAACATAGACAAGGGCCCGGAGGGGGGGGGGGGGGCGCGGTTGTGGCTGCACTCTCGTTGTTTTTTTTTCTTGCTGCTTGCCCGGCCCCACAGAAAAAAGGTAGGGAATATGCAGGAGGGGGGGGGTTTTCGCCCTCCATCTCCCCCCCCCCCCGCCCTTGATTGCCCTTATTTTCTCGCGCTCTCTCTCTATCTTCGAGGGGGGGGTCTTGAACCGCGTTCCTTGTTAGATTTCTGAAAATATCGCGCTAGCCCGGAGTTTAGGCGCCAGTGCCGCGAGGACAATCGTAGGTATTAGAAAGGCCACGACCACGGTCACGAAGCAACAAGTCATCTGATTACACCATGTCCCCTTGCCTCTGCTGGCCTGTCGTTCAGCGATCGTGT
Organism: Paulinella micropora; assembly: GCA_019918135.1. Taxonomy (NCBI): domain Eukaryota; phylum Cercozoa; class Imbricatea; order Euglyphida; family Paulinellidae; genus Paulinella; species Paulinella micropora. The sequence goes on along the minus strand of WBZZ01000952.1, from coordinate 38,038 downwards.
AACAAACGCCGAGTAAAAAGAAAAAACCCGCCAGTACTGCACAAGCGACCAGGGCAGCGTAAGCGCTTTTGGGTTCAAGGACGAAACTGAATGTTGTCTGATAAGAAATCTCGGCGCCACGAACTCTGTCCTCTACGCTTAAGCACCGCAATTGGATCGTGAACGGCGGCTCCTCGACGCTTTGATTACGGTCGTCAACGTAGAGGTACTCGAAGGACCCTGCTTTTTCACTTAGGCTCTTATGTTCGTTTATCCGGTAACGGCGGCCCGCCTTCCCGTCCGCCTCCACCCTCAGCAGTGGATGCGGGTGTACGCTGCAACGCAGAGGCCCCCAGCAGTCTGCTTGTTGTAACGGCGCTTTCAGTGCTTTGCTTTCGACTTGCTGGAACTCGCAGGCTGCCTGGGCAACCGATGTCAACGCTAAGACCATGGCTAGCCACATTTTTCTGAGAGGGGGGGATTCACAATTTGTTATTTTTAGAGCTAAAATACTCCCAAAAAAAAGGCAGGTTGTGAGCCCTCTTGTTCCTCTCCCTCCCCCTCAATCCGTGGCGGCGCTTCGGGGGGTGGGGCAAGGAGCGAACAGAAAACCAAAAAAGCCCCGGACGGAAGATTTGGGAAAAACCCCCCCTCCCCCCGGGGGCGGGGGCATAGAAAGAAGGAAGAGGGGGGGGGGCCACCAACGAGATAACAAGGCATTGCCGGCTGGGAGGGGGGCCACAAACGAGAGGGAAAAAGGCGTTGTCGCGGGGGGGGGCCGCGCAAGAGATTCGCACCAAGACACACCCTATTCGCGCGCCAGAGGGGCTTCGTGCAGAAATCGTCCCCCTCCATGAGCAAACGCGCAGCCAAGGAACAGAGCGGCAAGGCCAAGAAGGCCCGCCACGACAAGGGGGAAGAGGCTTCGGAGTGGGACGCAGAATCGAAGCGCGTCTGCACCGAGGCCGCCGCCGAACCCGCGGCCGCTTCTTTGGCAACCTGACGCCGGAGAACTGGGTGTCGGAGCTGCTGCGGCGCAGCCTGGAGCCAGCAACCGATCTGGAGGGCCTGGTCCCTCTCGGCGAGGTGCCCGACGAACTCTTTGCGGGGCTCGACAAGGTGTACAAAACGCTGCACAGCGGCTTCTGGCAATCGTTCGTGGACACCAGCTTCTTGCTGCAGTGCGAGTTCACTCCCCCGCCACGGGCCGCGGCTGGGTCGAACTCGTGCGCTTCCTGCCCCCGCCGAGCGAAATCTACCAGCTCAAGAAAGAGGCGTCGTACAAGGACGCGAACAAGGAAATCGTGTCCCTCAAGTTCCGTGCCGACCCCCAGTCCGGCAGGCTGTTCAAGAAGGCTACCTGCTGGCGACGCCCCCGGGCGTGATCGGCGGGGGCTGCAAGCTCTTCTTTTCTAGCCACGCGACGGAAGCGGAGAAGGCCACCTATGGGCGGCTTTGCTACGGCTCGTACCGAAGACTTTGCGCACAGGTACAACTCGGACCCCCTGGGAGACAGCGTGAAGCCCGAACGCGTGCAACACAGCTTCATGGTGAGCGCCCGCGCGTCCAAGGCGGCGCCGCCGGCGCAGGTAGCTTCTTCGCGCGGCCAAATGTACGAGGTGGGCGCGCTCGCCGTGGTGTTCGACCTGTGGCTCGAGTTCCTGCCCGTCTTCTGCGTGCTGGACGCGCTCGGGGACGGCCAGAAGGCCACGCTGCTGTGCCAGGTCATGCCGTGCGTGAGCAACAAGCTCAAGGACATCGCGCTGGACCTGGGGGCCAGCAAGAACGCCGACGGCACGTACCCGGAGGCCGTGCGCACCAAGTTCCGCGAGGTTCTCCTGCGGAGCAAGGGCGAAGAGTTCTCGGCCAAGACCCCCGAAGAGCGCAAGGGGCTGACGCGCTACGTGAAGAGCGGCTGCTACTTCAAGAAGGCGGACTCGCAGCTTAACGAAGCGCCGGCGCTGGTGCTGCAGACGCAGGCCAACTACTCGTTCTTCACCCCAAACACTTTCGTGAATGCCGGGCAGCGCAGCTGGGGCTCCAAGAAGAAGCCAGGACCCCAGGACGCCAACGGCGGCTACAAGTTCAACGAGCTGTACATCCGCGACATGCGCGCGCCCGGCCACCCGGTCATGACGGACGAGCAGGCCAGCCGCTGTGTGCGCCCCGGCGCCGTGGCGAGCGTGGGGTTCTCGATCCGCGCGAGTTTCGACCCGCTGTCGCAGGGCGCGCTGTGCCTCAAACGGGTGCCCAAGTTCCTGTTCCTCTGGGACGCGGAAAACGCCTTTGACCAGGCCACCGACCCGGCCGAACAGGCGTCGGACTGTGCGGGGTGGGAGGAGGGCGGCTACGCGCCCGGCGAGAGGCGCGACACCACGACGGTGGCGGTCGTGTCGGGGGGCGTGGTGCAGGAGCCCGACGACGACGCCAACGTCATCATCGACGACGTGTAAAAAAAACACAAGACGAGGCCTTCTCTCGCACTCTGATATTTCTCTCCCCTTTTTTGTTGGTTGTCCGGTCCTTTTCACTGCCGGAGAAAATTTTGCATTAAAAGAAAACTTGTGGAGCCTATTCCGGCGTCATTGAGGGGGGGTCTTCTTGTTCGTTTCAGAAAAAAGGGGGAGGCGAAGAATTCCTCACCCCACTGGTTTTAATACCTGTTGGCCAGCACCGGTGTACAGAAAACCGTTTTATTGTCCTGTCGCTGGTGGCGTGCGCACAAAGACGACTTGGTGTTTATACCGTTCGGCACGGTTCTTGCCCGCCCAGGCCGGGGGCGCACAGACGCGCAGGTGTGGCACGTACAGAAAGTGTCTGTCGCGGTCGGCGACGCGCGGCGCAGCTGATTTGCGGCGCTGCCCGCCGCGCCTTTGCGTGCCTTCGCCGGGATCCTTGAGCGGCAGGGGGGGTCCCACACAACCCGCCCGGGCCGCGCGCTCTCGCCGGACGCCTCCGAGCGCGAATGCGAACCCGTGCCCGCCACGAGCTCGGCCAGCCTCTTCCGGTGCTCGTCGATCATGTTCCACTCTAGTACCGCGTGGAACTTCTTGAGATCGGACAGCACTTGCGCCTCCGGGTCGCGGGTTTCTCCGTAGCGGACGAGACCCTCGCTGTCCTGCAGGAACTGGTTGACCGCCCAGAGCCAGAAAGCCTCGTTCATCTGTACCTTTCTTTGTGAACGAACCAAAGAGTGGGAGGGCCGGGGGGGGGGGGGATGTGTGTTTCTGCGTGTGTGGGAGGGGGGGGGGGCAACGGCAGGAAAATACAAAGACGGAGGAAAATTGGGGGGGAGGGGGTGTAGGCACAAAAAGAAAAGAGAGCGGCGGTGGGGGAGAGGGCGGCGGGAGGGGGGTGTGGATGTTTTTGACAAAACAAGACGAGGGGGGGGGGGGGAGGAGCGCGAGGGGGGTGTAGTAGTGTGAATCGGCGGCAAAAGGAAAAAAAAAAGGGAGGCGACAGAAACGACAAGATGTCGGCCGAGGCCACTGTCGCGCCGCACGGCCCGAAGAAAAGCTACCGACAGCCGTGCAGTCACCATCAGACGCACCACGTGCTGTGCAAGGGCAAGGTGCTTTATTTCCAGAACGACCCCTGGATCGCACTGCGCACGGCCCGCGTGTGTCCCGTGCCCCTGACCACGAACAAGTGCGTGGATGCCCTGCTGGGCCTGCTCAACTTCGAGTTCATCCTGTGGCTGCAATCCTCAAAAGACGCACAATTGCTGCCGAGGGCCTGCCTCGTGGACAGCGAACTGACCGTGCACTTCCTGACGCCCGCGCAACTGAGGCTGATCCTAGCGCTGAAGCCCCCGCTGTTCGACCAAGATTGTCCCGTACGCCGCGGCAAGGAACACAAAGAATAAGCCTCGTTCCCGTCTTTGCGTTTCGTGTCGCTAGGTCCTCTATCCCCTCCCCGCGGTTCCTTGCGTTCAGTCTGTTCCCTTTTTTTTTTATTCTGTCTTCTTTGCCCCCGCCCCCCCCCATTGCGCCATGAATTCACCTAGCTTGTCTGTATCCCCCCCCCCCCCGCCTCCCTTTGCCCCCGAGTAAAAAAAATGCAGCAAAGCTCCGCTTCCCAATAGATCAAAGACAGGGAGCAAAAGAAAGGGGGGTGCCTACTTGGGAGCTAAGAACGAAAAAAAGCCGACCTTTTTGTTAACAGCCCCCCGTTCCTTCTTCGTTCCATGACGAGCCACGCCCAGAGCTGCTCGGCCTCGTTCCACTGTTTGCACACGAGTTGCCTCGTGGTCGTCGACATGCAAACCGACTTTTGCGACCCCAGTGGAAAACTGTCGTTGGCCACTCTGCCTCACAACAACAGTAACGTCGTCAGGGGCTGCTTCGACAACGTCAAGCGCCTGTTGTCGGAAGTGCCGTTCGGCCTCGTGGTCTGGACGCTCGACACACACCCCGCCGACCACGTCTCCTTTCTTGATTCCAAAAGTACGCACGCCCAGCTAAAAGCGCAAGGGATCAGCGGGGACCGGATCCAGTACAACTACAAGGGCACCACCATCACGCAGCAGCTGTACAACAGCCACTGCATAGAAGGCACGGACGGGCAGAAAGTTACCAAAGAGCTAAAAGTCCTCGCGCCGCCACCGGAAACGCCGTCAGGCGTGCTGGTGGTGCCAACAAACGGCGTGGCGGCCGAGGCCCAGACTTATTTCCGCAAGGGCTTTAATCGAGACGTCGACGCCAACTCGGCCGTCTTCGAGAACGACAACGAAACCGAGGTCCGATGCCCGGGCCGCGCCGGCTCCCACAGCTTGACGGAGATCCTGCGAGCGCGCCAGGTTACGGACGTCTATGTCGGCGGGGTGGCGTCTGACATTTGCGTCAAACGCACGTGCGAGGACCTGGCGCGCCAGGGCTTCCGCGTGTCTGTCGTGGAGGACGCCACGCTGCCCTTCGCCAAAGGGCAGACGCCGTCTGCGTGGGCCCGAGCGGGAAACGTCAAGGTACTGGCAACAGAGACCGTCATCCGCCAACTCGAGTCCAAGAGCTTTCCGCCAACGGCGCCGCGCCCGGCACTTGAGGCGATTCGGCAGCTGCACAGTGCCATAAGTTTCAAGCTTGGCATGGGAGCGTTCCCGTTGGTACAACAGGGCGCGGCCGCAGCCAACGACGAGATCAAGAATCACGGCACGCCGAAGTGGCTGTCTAAAGTAATTATCAATGGCAAGTACATTCCGGAACTCGCGGGAGACCCCGCGTGCCCCCGCAACGCGTGCTTCAACCGGGAGGCGCACCAGCCGCAAAACCCACAGCCGCGGGTGCAATTCGGCAGGGTGCTGCCCAACGCCAAGGCGGCGACGTTGTACAGCGACGCATTCGTCCCGGACAAGCAGATGGTAGCAGCGCTGGCCGACGTGTGGAAGCCGTTCTCGGGCTCCATGGGGCCCAACCTCGTGCTGTTCTGGCCCAGAAAGGGCGCCAAGCCCGCAGATCTGAGGTACGGCGAAAACAGGGTCAACGTCTTCAGCGACCGTCTGCCACATACCAACAGCAAAGACTGCGGCTGCCCCCGTTGCCTGCTGCGGGAGACCCTCACCTTCCGTAACAACCACGCTATCGCGCTGCTGGACCTGCTGAGGCAGTCGCTGCTCAGCGCGCTCGAGCTGTCCGCCGGTCGTAAGGACGGTAGTATGTTTGTCTGTTACAACAAACCAGAAACCAAGGCCCTACCCGCTGACACCGAGGAGGCGAACGCCGCGGTCGCGCTGTTGTTCGCCATCCTGTACGACCGAGCCCTGGGCGCCCAACCGTCTGCTGGTGCGCATGTCAGCCAGGCCGACGTCCTGCGCACCGTGACGGGGTGGGGCTGGCGCACGTACTTCCAGACGTTTACGAACTCCGCGCAACAAGAGGCTGCGCCGAACTTTTCGGTCTGTTCGCCGCACTTCCAGTGCCTGTTCTACCCGCAGCACAAGAATCGTCAGGCGACAATCGATTCGTTGTCAAGGTTCCTCGGGGATACTGAGTATATTGACAGACTTTGGCGCGAACAGTGGCTAGACGACCAGCACATCAGTGTAAGGATGATGCTGGGCGACGTGACGCCCCGGGCCCGGGCCGAGTACTATTATGAAACGCTAATCACCAAGGTGCTACAGCCACAGCTGCTGGCCTCCAGCAGGATGGCCGACACTCACGCCTGCACCAAGCACAGCTTCGCAGATGCGGACGACGCGCTGGGGCTACTCGAGAGCAACCACCTCAAAAACAACCTGGCACAAGAGGCGCCAGACATTCCATACAAGCAGGTCAGCGTGTGCGTACATTGCCAAGTGGCGTGCCTTGACGAGTAAAATCTTCGAAATTAAAAACAGTTTCTTTTATTGATTTCTTTACTGTTGTTCGTCTTCTTCTTCCATATCTGTCACTATGACCAAGCCGGGGCGCACAATTCTGAAGGCTGCAATAGCTGCGCGGGTAATTCGCGCGCAAAAGACAATCCCTAGTTGTTGCAACTGCCCGAGACGACCTAGGTGTTCAAAGACGCGATCATCCAGCTGTTCACAACTGTCTAACGTCAGATGTTCTAGCTGATCACACAATTGAGCAACCCCGGCAGGAGTAATATTTGCCCAGCCCAGATTCAGGACCCGCAGATTTTTAAGGTGCTGCAATTGTCCTACTGCGGCATCGGTGAGTTGGGTGCAACCGTAGAGGTTTAACGCCTGCAGCGCGGTTGGCAGATATCGGAGGTACGTCTCCTCCACATTGGTGCAGTTTTCCAGGCTCAAATAATGCAAGTTGCGCAACGCCCGTAGGTGTGCGAGCCCCGTGCCTGTGACACCTGTACACGAGCTTAGATATAACTTTGCCAAATGCGCTAGGGGGCTCAAATGCCGGAGCCCCTCATCAGTCAGAAAGGTATTTCCTCCCAGGTCTAGAATTCGCAGACTGGTCAGGCCGGAGAGTGGGCGCAGTTGCCGGTCGCCGAGGGGGCAGCGGCCGAGTTGCAGCAATTGTAGTCGACCGAGTCTCTCCAGAAACCGGACATTAGTCAGTTGGCTGAGAAAGCCCAGATCTAGATAGATTAGGTTGCTGAGATTGGACAATCTGGCCAAGCCCGCGCTCGTAATTAGGTCACAACGAAAGAGTTTGAGCCGCGTTAACATCAGTAGGCCGGCCACCGCGGCCAGCGCGTCGTCATCAATGCTTCTACAGTTGGTCAGGTCCAAGGTTCGCAATTCGGTTAGGGGCGCCAGCCAGCTGAGATCTGTCAGCGTACGGCAGTTACGAAGACTGAGCTGCCGCAGGCACCCCCCGGCCGGCGCGATGGTCCGGGGTCTACTTAGGAACGGGTTGAGTCCGGCCAGCAACAAGGTGCGCGGCCGGACCTGCGTCAGGTAAACGGCTAGCGCTTCGGGGCTGACTTCCGTGCAGCGATCAAGGTTCAGCCAACGGTCGCACCAGGCCCCCGCAGTCAGCGAGCAAGCGCTAGCTAGACCGTCGCCGGAGGCTTCTTCTAGCACCGGCTTCCTGGATCCCATCCTCTGCAAGCCAGTGACCTTCGCTGCCTCGGTTAGTTCGAGATCCGTAAGGTTGTTAGGGAGCAACAGGCCGTGCACGCAAGTCTTGGCTTCGTGGATCTGTGCCAGGATCGACAGCCTGTCGGCCGGCAGCTTTTTGTCAATGGTCACGCTAGTGATTTCGCGCCATTCAGCCCAACGTGCGACTGGGATCGGGGGACTGCCCGCGCGAATCTTCAGGCTCGGCCAGCTTTCTGGGCGCGGCATGTCCCGCGTTTGCTTGCACACGGGGATCCACTCCGCGTACAGCCAGTCAGGGCTGTCGGACACCAAAGGAAAAACCACTTCCCACACGTCGGCGGGCAAATCGAACAGGCTGCACTCGTCATCGGTACGCGCCACCTTCTGGCGCTTGGACATGCTTGCGCAAAACTCTGTTCCCTTTTAATACTTCTTTTTTACACAACAAAAGAAAAAAACAAATTGTCCCCCCTTCCTTTTTTCCCCCGAGGCACAGATTTCGGAGCAATCGGCGATCGCCATCTGCTCCTCCCCCCCCCCCCCGTTCTGCTCCCGTTTAAACAAAGAGGACACACACCCAAGAATCCTTTTTTTCGTTGTCTACTCATGCATGGGGATCGTCGAGAGCCAGATTTCTTTCTGCCACCACCACCAGCCGCCGGGCAGCGCCTGTGCGCGGTCCACGGGCCTGACCAGGGCCTCTACTACTAACGCACAGCCGGTGCGTGACGTTTCTCGCAGCTTGTCGCGCAGGTAGTCCTTTTGCGGCAGCCCCAACTCGCGCTCGGACCAGTACGCGCACGCCACGCCGTCCTGGCCGGGGCGGCACGCCGCGTACAAGACGCCGCCCTGCGCGTCGGCGGGCACTAGCCGCAGCAGCCGCCGCGCCAACCGCGGCTGCGCGACCCGTGACATAAAGACCATGGCCAGTAATCGCTCCGCGTCCTGCCCGCAACAGCCGCGGTGCTCGTCCTTAGCCTCGTCGCGGCACTGGCGGCTGCAGTACACCGCGTCGTCGCAGCGCCGGCAGCGGCGGCCGCCGCCGCCGTCGGTGGCGGGCCACCACTCGTCGCAGCCGTCGCGCCAGCACAGCAGCAACAACAGTTCTGCCGCCGCTTCTGCCGCCGCTTCTTCCTTATTAACTTCGGGCGGGCGCCGCCCGATCACGACACGCCTCTTCTTCGTCTTCGTCTGCTGTTGCTGTTGCTGTTGCTGTTGCTGTCGCACCGCCGCTGCTCGGTCGCGCCGTCGCCTTCTCTTGCGGCCCATTTCCAAGCTGTCCCAAAAAACAAGCCATGAGAGAAGGTTCAGCCCGCCGCCGCCAAGGCAGACAAAAAAAGAACAGCACACACATACACACAAAGCGAGAGAGAATGATGTTTCTAGAGCAGCCGGGAGATTCATTTTCTGCTGGGGTCTCGGAAAAACGAGGGCGACGAACCGGGATGTGAGGGCAAGGGGGGGGCCGCCGCGGAAGGGCCGGCCCCCCCCCTTCCCACCTTTCCGAGGGGTTGCCAGAAGTTTTTCTGCTTTTCCCTTTGGCGGCCTTGGCAGCAAAAGCCAGAGGTCTGTCTGCTTCCCTCTGTCTGGTTCCCTTGTAACATTGCGTCCGGTCCACCACAATTTGGCACTGGCGGTGCCGCAGTTTGCGGCGGGATTTGGCGCGAAATTCACAGGATTGTCACGCCAAGAACATTTCGGCCACCCACGCACTTTAAAAAAAAGTAAATGTTCGGGCGAACGCGGGCGGGCGGGTGAAAATTGTAGATAAAAGTTTTTTTCCCCGCCCGCCCGAGTTCGCTCACGAAATATTTTCCGCTAGTTTGCCAAAATGTCCTTCGTCAAAAAAAAGAATTCACTTGCAGCGCCGTATTTTGCGGTTTTAGACGTGGCGGCCGGAAGTTACGGTATGCGCGTAATTCCTTTGGCCCTCCCCTGAAACCAAATGTTTTTAATTCTTCCCCCCCCCCCTCATCTCGTTTCTTGTTTTTGAGAATGGGCAAGACAAAAGGGGGGAGGGGCCACAAACGGTTTCCCCTTCCCGCCCGCCGCGTTCCGCCAAAAAAAAGAGCATCAAGGCAGGGCTCAAGAAAGTATGATCTTATGTTTTTTTTCTCTCTCTCTTTCACCGACAGACTGTCGCCAAAAAAGGAAAACACGTTATGGACAGCCGCACCGTGCGGCACTTTGTGAGCAAGTACGGCAGTCGCGAAGCAGTCGCGCAGGTTGACCACGCGAGTCTGTGCGTGCGCGAGGGCGGGCTGTTCTGCCGCACTGAAGGTGAGGGATGGCAGCCCGCGTGCGAGCTGTGCTTCGTGCGCCGCGGCCGTGTCTGTGTAGCCGACTCACGCCGCTTGCATTTCAGGCTTTGCACCGCTCACACGCGCAAGGACCCCGCCCGCCCAAAAAAGAAGCGCCGGCTAGAGGAAAGTGACAGCAGCAGCCAGAAGCGCCAGCGACCAAACAATAGCCAGAGAGGCAAAAGGCCGCCAGGTCGTCCGCAATTTCGCTATGGTTCGAGCGCCTGGCAAATGCGGAGCCGTTCGTGTCCAAGAGGCCGGGCGTCCGGATGCTTCAACAATACGGCGCAGCTTTCAAAGTTGTAGATGATCAAATGCTGGTGTTCAAGGAGTGGCGTGCAGGCGCGGAATCGGCGGACCGGCCGGCGTGCGAAAGCTGCTACGAACACGAAAACCTGGCGACGCTAGCGACAATTTTCACGGACCGTGAGTGGCCGACGCTCTGTGCACGGCACGGCTCCGTTTCAGTAGCTAACAAAAAGGCAAAACAGGATACTGTCAGGGAGGCTAAGCCACAAGAGAAGACAGAGAAACCGCAACGGCAGCAGCAGCCAAGAGAAACAGTACCAGAACAGCTTCTGGCTCATCAACAGGGCGGGAGAGACTACCAATTGCGAGTAAGTGCCGGTGGTGCTCTTTTCAGCCGGGCTAGCAAACAGTCACACGGCTGGACACAATGGAAGCCCGCCTGTGCAAGTTGCTGGCAGAACGCCAAGACCGTCGCCAGTGGCTTACATTGGACAGAAAACAACGGAGAACGCTTCAAGCTGTGTGCCAAGCACGCAAAGGAACGCGGCTGCCATCAGGTGCGTAGTCCATGCATCGACTGTCCACCCGACATTGGCGCCAAGGAGGCTCACTTCCCTGACGAGACAGGACGCCCCCGGCGGCTGTGCGCAGAGCACGCGCAAATAAGGGGTTCCTACCAAAAACTGCAACCATGCGTCGAATGCCTGCCCGGTATTAGTGTTAAGCGAGCAAGTTTTCCTGACGAGGAAGGCAAACTCAACCAGCTGTGCGCAGAACATGCGCGGCAAAGGGGCTCTTACGAAAAAATGAGACAGTGTGCCGATTGTCCGCCCGGCATTGACGCCAAGGAAGCAAACTTTCCTGACGAGAAAGGCAAGTCTAACCAGCTGTGTGCAGACCATGCGCGGGCAAGAGGTTCATACCAAAAACCGCGACCATGCATCGATTGCCCGCCCGGTATTGGCGTTAAGCAAGCAGGCTTCCCTGACGAGACAGGAGAGCCCCGGCGGCTGTGCGCAGAGCACGCTCGGGCTAGGGGTTCCTACGCAAAACAGAGTCCGTGCGTCGATTGCCCGCCCGGCGCTGAAGAAAAAGAAGCAAGCTTTCCCGACGAGAAAGGCCAGCCCAAGCAGCTGTGCGCCGACCACGCGCGGGCAAGAGGTTCCTATCAAAAAATGCGACCATGCGTCGACTGCCCGCCCGACATTGGCGCCAAGCAAGCTAACTTTCCTGACGGGAAAGGCCAGCCCTGGCGACTGTGCGCAGAGCACGCTCGAACTAGGGGTTCCTACCAAAAAAGGAGTCTGTGCTTCGATTGTCCGCCCGGCGCCAAAGCAAAAGAGGCCAACTTTGCGGACGAGCAAGGGCGCCCCCGTCGCCTGTGTGCGGAGCACGCGTTCGTGCGCGGGTTGATTCCAAAGCCGGCCGTAGGCTGCTCGATCGCAGCATGCAGGCTGTGGGACAGGCTAGAACAGGCGCTGGGCTGCCAGATCCAGCACAAACACTTTGTGAACGGTGCCACCATGCCAAAAGGAGCAGAGGCGCGAGTCCCTGGCACGAGGCTGTTGCTGGACGGCTACGACGCGGCCACCAATTGCGTGTATGAGTTCCACGGCAATGCATACCACGGCTTCCCGCCCGGACATTCAAAGTACGCCGAGGGCCGGTCAAGTGCCGTGGGCGGGCGCCGGAATCGACAATTGTACCGAGAAACGATGGCCCGTATGTACTTCATCCGACAGAAAATGCCGACGGGTTGCCGGGTACTTTACGCGTGGGAGCACGAGTTCGAAAAGATTAAGAACAAGCCGCTGGCTAGTGCGGCGTCGATCTTGCACGAGCTGCCGCCGGGCGATGACTATGAGGAGGACGACTGCTTTGCTGACAGCGAAGAAGATAAAAATACCTTGAATTCTAGTTCTTAAAATTAAAGGTAAAATATATTTGGTACTATTTTTTAATCAAAAAAAGAAAAAACACACTATTAAAAAACACTACAAAACCAAGAAAAAAAAGAAAGAATATTCGTGGACACTTGTTGTTTTTGCCGCAAATTGCGGCACGCAATATTTTTTGTTGGCAATTGAAAATTAGCCACGGAAAGTTTTTCGGGGGAAAGAAAGGCGGGCGGGGACAAAAAAAATTACACCCATCATTCTCTCTTTTCTTTCTCGTTCTTACTAGTCAGCCGGTCTTTTCCGCTTGGATGAAGGTGCGGCCACTGCTGATGCGCCGATCAGCCGCACGAGGTCATCGCGCCTGGTACTAGCGGGCAGAGATTGCAGAAATTCTAGCACGCGGGCCCGCTCTCTTTGCCAACACGCGCGCAAGGCCCCGAGGACCACGGTATTGGCTGGCTTCGTAAAGAGCCACGCCAGCCCGGACAGTTCCCCGAGGCTGGACAGCGGGCGCTCCGTGCGGGTCGTCTCGTCGATGGATACAACCACTCTCGCCCGCTCGTCCAGGAGCAGGTTGCGCAGGTGTAAATCGCTGGCCTCCACGACGAAACGCAACAGCAGCCGTAGCAGCACTTGCAGGCGGAGATCTGGCACGAGCAGATCATATTTTTTAATCAAAAAAACAAAAAAAAAACACGATTGAAACACACTACAAAACCAACAGAAAAGATTTGAAGAAAAAATAATCAGTAGAAATTAGCACAATGGCTACTTCCGTTGGTGGTGCCACCACCACCGACCACAAAACAGTTTTTTTCTCTCAGCGGCTTTGGCTTTTTGCGCGATGGTCTGGCAAAAAGAAAAAAGCTGAGCCAAGGCGGGCGGGAAAGTGAAATTTTCTTTAAGATGTATAAGCAGGCCCCCCCCTCCTTCTCTCCCTAGTTTCAACGGCCCCCCCCCCCCCCAGAGCGATGATGGCTTCTTTGGCTACCATTGCTTTTTTTTCAGTGTTAATTGATGTGCTGGCGAGAGAAAAGATTATGCCTGAATTTCCCCCGCCCGCCGGCGTTCGCTCATCAGGTTTTTTCTTTGCCTAAGATGCAACTGCGTTGGTGTGGGGGCGTGATAGGGAGGCGGGGACCTTCCAAAGAAAAAGAATTGGGGGAGGGGGGCCGTCGAACAGAAGCCGCGGGTCCCCCTCTCCCTCTGATTGAATTGTATTCATCCTCCCCCCCTCCCCCGGTTCGTCGTCCCCCCCCCCCCCCCCGTTGCAAAAACAAAAAAAAACTGGATTTTAATGATGATGATCTGTACACCATTGTCTGGCGCTGTCTGTCTATTTCAACTTCTCGCAGTCTGCACAGAATCGCTGGCCATCCCGGTAGACCCAGTGTTGGGTGACAACCCCCGCCACCCCTTTCTCGAGCAGCTCCCTCCAGGACAGACTGTTCTTGGACCTGTCGATCTTCATGTAGGCGTCTCCCAACACGTTGAGCATTTGCACCGAGACCATTTGCCTCAGCAAGCCATCGATTTCGGCGCGGCTCCGCACGTAGAATTTTTTGCCTTCCAGGTGTAGACACCTGGTAACGTCACGTGAGTAACATTGCCCGCAGGTATCATAGATGTCGTCGCTGTGCAACGAGAGCTGAAGTCTGGTTTTGCCCTTGGCGAGGCTGTGGTGGCAGTGAAATTGCACAACGGTCTCAATGCGTTCAGCATAGCCGAAGCGTTTGCCGGCGTTGAGGAGGTTCAGGCAGCCGCGCAGACCGAAGTCGCCCCCGCCTTCGTACTTCAGATGCGGAGTAGCGCCGCTGAGGCCAAATTTGGTGTAACCTCCCTTGAAAGCGATCGCTTCGATCGCGTCGGCCACCGGCCTGCGCACGCTGGCCAGGTGCTCTTCCTGCGCTTCGGTCGCCAACGGGAGAAGACATTGGCTGAGGCTGCGACACGTCGTGCCCAGCACGGCCGCGGACGGCGGAGACCACGAGGACACATGTCACAGCAGTTCCTCCGGCAGTGCGTTCAAATGCGCCACCAACGGGCCCGTATGTCCCAGCTTGGGCTTTTTCTTCTTTGGCAAAACGCTTGTCATGGGCTAGCTAAACAAAAAAGAACAAGCAACAAATGGGCTACGAGGTAAAACATGACAAGGCCCAGGCTCGGCGGAGACAGCAAAGAAAAGAAAGAAACAGGAAGGCAAGCGTTTGGGCACACCACCTTTGCACACAGCAGCCAAGCCCAAACAACAACAAGAATGCCTGCGGAAAAGACTTTCGGGCGCCAAAAAAAGAGAATCGGGATTTTTAATGAGGATGATCAGTACATCGTCAACTCTGTGCAGTGTAAACAGAATCTCTCGCCATCCCGGTAGACCCAGTGAGGGGTGACAGGCCCCGTCACACCTTTCTGGAGCAAGTCCGTCCAGGTAAAGAGCCCCTTGTCGTAATCGGCATTCTTCATGTAGACATCTCCTAACAAGTTGAGCATTTGCACCGACACCATTTGCTTCAGCACGGCCTCGATTTCGGCGCGGCTCTGCACGCAGAAGGTTTCGTGGTCCAGGTACAGAAACACGGAACCATTCCAGCGGCGACATTGCTGGCATACATGGTCGACGCCCTGAATCCACAACCTGCAGGCAATCTTGGTTTTGTCACTGTCGAGGCTGTGGTGGCAGTAAAACTCTAGAGCTGTCGCAATGCGTTCATCCAGGTTGTAGCGTTTGCCGGCGTGGAGGTCCAGGCAGCCCCCCAGATCATAATGAACCCAGTTTTCGTAATACAGGTTCCCGGGAACGCCACGGAGGGGGGATTTGGACTTTCCCTTGAGGGCGACCTCTTCGATGGCGTCGGCCAACGGGCCGCGCACGCGACCAAGGTGCTCTTCCTGCGCTTCGGTCGCCAACGGGAGAAGACACTCGCTGAGGCCGCGACAGGTCGTGCCCAGCACGGACACGGACGGCGGAGACCACGAGGACAGGTGCCGCAGCAGCTCCTCTGGTAATGTCGTCAACTGCGCCACCAATGAACCCGTATGTCCCAGCTTGGGCTTTTTCTTCAGGGAAGCGGTTCTCATGTCTTTTGCTAGTGTTCAAACATCGGAACAACAACAAACGAAACGAAAAAACACTGGAAGAAGATAGCACAAAGGTCAGGTTTGGACGGGTACTATCTTTTCTTTTCTCACAAACAGGAATTCGTGCACACGGAACGATACTCTACAAAAAGAATGCCTGCCGGAAAACCTTCCACGCATGTCCACATAACGATACACGACGGTACACGCAATCACACACAATCACACTCAATCGCGCATGTACGCAATCACGCAATCACACACACGACGATACACACGCAATCACACACACAGAACGGTATACACAAAGAACGACACACAGCACACGAATGTCTGCAAAACGTTCTTGGACATGCACAGAAACAACATTTCTCAAGAACAGACACCCGACTATGCCACACGACGATACACACGACGATACACACGCAATCACTCAAACAGAATGATACACGCACACAATCATGTACACAATCATACACACACGCAATCATACACACACACAATCATACACGCACGCAATCATACACACACGCAATCACACACAATCATACACACACGCAATCACACAGAACGGTACACAGCACACGAATGTCTGCGAAATGACCCTGGACATGCACAGAAACAACATTTCTAAAGAACAGACACCCGACTATGCGCAGCACACACACACAGATAGTCGCTTTCAGTTTTTGCTGTGAAACAAAAACCGCGCATTATGTCGGCCCCCCCCCCATTCGACACAACCCATTGGGTTGGCGCAATGCTGTCAACATTGGGTTTGCGCAATGGCGAGCCCATTGTGCGTCCCCAATGCATCGAAGCGGCCCCCCTCTTCGACACAAACCCATTGGGTTGGCGCAATGCTGTCAACATTGGGTTTGCGCAATGGCGAGCCCATTGTGCGTCCCCAATGCATCGTAGCGGCCCCCCTCTTCGACACAAACCCATTGGGTTGGCGCAATGCTGTCAACATTGGGTTTGCGCAATGGCGAGCCCATTGTGTGTCCCCAATGGACCTTTTCGCATCGTGGCGGCCCCCCTCCTCCCCCACCCTTGCTCCTTTCTGCCTATCGAGCTCTATGATCTTTGGTGATAAGGACCTTATAGAAGATTCTGTCCTTTGTTTAGGTGTGTGATTTTGCGAATGTGTGAGTGTGCGTGATTTTGCGAACGTGTGTGTGTATGTGTGTGATTATGTGAACGTGTGTGTGTGATTCTGCGAATGTGTGTGAAGTGCGTGTGTGTGAATTTGTGAATGTGTGTATGTGAATTTGTGTATGTGATTATGCGAACGTGTGTGTGATTCTGCGAATGTGTGTGAATTTGTGAATGTGTGTGTATGCGGGTTTGTGTATGTGATTATGCGAACGTGTGTGTGTGAATGTGTATGTGATCATGCGAACGTGTGTGTGTGAATGTGCGTGTGTGTGTGTGTGTGAGATTTCTTGTGTGTGTGTATGCGGGTTTGTGATTGTGTGTGTGTGATTATGTGAACGTGTGTGTGTGATTCTGCGAATGTGTGTGAAAGTGCGTGTGTGTGAATTTGTGAATGTGTGTATGTGATTATGCGAACGTGTGTGTGAACGTGTGTATGTGTGTGAATCTGCGAATGTGTGTGTGAGATTTCTTGTGTCTGTCTGTATGCGGGTTTGTGATTGTGTGAACGTGTGTGTGTTACTGATTGTACATACACGCTCTCAGCCTTTGGAGACGATGATATTGGCAAGGACATTAAGCAGTTTGTCTTTCACACACACAGAATTCTAGTAAATCTCTTTTTCTCTTTCTTTTTTTAGTGGTTCCGCGCCCCCCCCCCCCCCATCTTCCCGAGGGGCACTTGATCTTTCTTGTTTTCTTTTTTTTGCGCTTCGCACTTTCATCTCGCACACACACATGCCAAAGCGTTCTAAGCGTTCCAACACTCGCCAACGCGCTTACGTCAAGCCTCCACGAAAGCGATATCACCTCAACCCCACCCCTGTCGCGCGGAAGCAAAGGGAGTTTGCCTGTGGGGCATTTTGGTTCCTTTTCGCGAGCGAGTTTGCTTTGATTGCTCCCTTGTCCCTCAAGGACTTCCAATGCCTGTTCAATGCCTTTGCTGGCACCAGCTTTTTTCGAAAGGAAACCACACTCGCTTGGTGCTCAGTTGTGGAGCTCTTACCTACTGTGCTCAAACATAAGAATGCCACTAGTTTATTTCGTGGAAGGACATACGTGGAAAACTATAGTCCGAGACACTCTAGCGTACATGCTCGGAGAGAGCAGCATAGTTAACGGTCTGTGGCCTACTGATTGGCCTTGTGCCCGCTGCCTTAGACGAAGGGCAGTGACATGGGGAATACCATTGTACCATTATTGCCATGTGTGTCTGCGGAACGAAAGATCGCACCTAGTAGCAGACCTAGAGGCCATAAGAAAAAGCTTTGTACTTAATATCTTGCAGGTAGACCTGGAGCTATTAGACGTAATTAGGAGTTGGTGGGACGTCAGTTACCCCCAGGAGTTTCTCCAGGTGATCCAGACCTTTGACTTTGCGTTCACGTACAAGGGGACGGGGTGGAAACGTATACTCTTCGTGCCCATCCAACAAGGACTGCTCGTGTGGGGTCTTTTCCAGACTAATCTCGCCGCTCACGTCAGACAAAACCAAGACAGAATTACAGCTGAACGCTATCAAATGAGCGAAAAACACTTTCAGTTGTTGCAGGACAATCTCCAAAAAACAGAAGCCTTCCTCAACCAGGCTAGAGAAGCCAGCGTACTGGGGAATGAGGAGATGGTGCCGTGTGGCCTACAGCTACAACATATGTCGGCAATAGGGGTTCCTCACAAGCACTGAGGCCCCGCGCAATCCCCAGTGTGGCAAAGCCCCCCGCCCAACCACCCCCTGTTTTTGAGCGGCGTGGTTCGCTAGTTGCAATTATAGCTAGACCAAAAAAAAAGTTTGAGCCCTTATTAAAGTATCACTGTGTTGAGTGCTGGAAGGGGGGAGAGTTAAAGGACCTTTCTCTCTCACTTCTTGTGGTTGCAGCGCGGAGAGAGCAAGAGAGAGATTTCTTTTTTTTTCGTTTGTGTACAGTTCTTACGAACGTGACAATGTCGCAAAGCCGTCCCGCCGTCCCGCCCAATAACCCCGCACCAGCGCCCGACGAGGCCTCCTCGAAACACGCGGCAGTGTACGTGTTCGGCGGCTTTGGGGCATCACGTTCGGCCGAAACCTTGACCGCCGAAGGCTGGAAGGCTACTGTGTGGAGCCCGCCGACGGCCAGCAGCTGGGTCTAGTGCTGCGGGGCAAGCTGTATTCCATCGGCGGGCGCAGGAGCGACGACGACGGCCAGCTGCTCCGCGCCGTGACCGTCGACCCCCGTCAAAACCGCTGGGAGGCCAAGGCCAGCCTGCCGTCCGATTACGACGGTCACGGTCCTGCACGACCGTCTGTACGTCGTGCTTGTCCGACCGAGAGATGCACAACTCGCTGCTGGTGTACGACGAAAAGACGGACGCCTGGCTAACGCGCTGCGCTCCCCCCACCAAACGCCACCAGGCCCGGCTCGCGGCTTTGGGCAACTCTTTGTACCTGATCGGGGGCCACAACTACGACTGGAGCCTGCGCAAGGTCGAGAAGTACGACCCAGTGCGCAACGAGTGGCGGTCAGCGGGCAGGCTGCGTCGGGCTCGTCACGACTTCTCGGCTCAGGTCTTCCGGGGCCAGCTGTATGTCATCGGAGGCACCAACTTTGACCCAGACACCGAGATGGAGCTAGAGAAGGTAGAGCGCTACGACCCCAAGGTGCAGAAGTGGTGCTTCGTCGGTGATCTCAAGACGCCGCGTTCGGGCGCTTCGGCCTTCGTACTCAACAACAGCCTGTACGTGGCGGGCGGTACCTGCGACCTGGGTGACAATGCGCTCGCTTCCGTCGAACGCTTTGACGAGGCCTCCGGGGAATGGTCACTAGAAAGTAAGCCTATGGTCGAGGAGCGTCTGGAGGCGTGCTGCGCAGTGTTGGCACTTGAGCGTCCTGCCAAGCGCCAACGCCTTGAGTAAAAATTGTTGTAAAATTAAAAGCAAGCGCCACTGTAAAAAAAAGAAATTAAAATTCTATTTGTTTTTCGTCCTTTTTGTTTGTTTTTAAATTTTAATGCTACCGGCGGAAGGGGATTTTCTTTTTTTTTGTTTCGGCCGCTTTCACTCTGTCTTCCGAACGTGGTCTGTCGCGCTCCACAGGAAGTCAAAGGTCAGCCAATGTCCGGCCGTGGGCTCGTGCACGAGGTTGTAGAACGCAGCCCTGTCTAGCGAACCCAGCCCGAAGACCGACAGCTCATAGCCGGCTGGGTCAGCCAGTCGTAGACCACCAGCGCGTCGTGCTTGAAGCGGACGGGGTCGCACGTGTCCCACGGCTGGCCCTCGCGGCGGCACCACATGGCCCGGTTGTACTCGACGACGGCGCAAACCACGCGCCGGGCCTCAAACACGGCGCGCAGGCCCGACAGGACCTCGAACTCGCAGCCCTCCGTGTCAATCTTGAGTACCAGGCTGGTGTTAGCGGGCACCAAACTCGCGGCGTGTACCAGGTCGATGTCGGTAGTCGAGTTGTCGACGCCAGCAAAATAGTGGATGGCGGCGTCCTCCTGGCCCTCGGCGTACGGCCAGGTCCCGAAGCAGCCGTTGCGCACGCGCACGCGCGCGTGCTGCGGTCTGCTGTAGTTGCCTGCCAGCACGTTGTGCACGCTAATCCTAGACAGCTCGCTCGCGGCCGCCGCGGCCTTGAGGAAGGCAACGCAGTGGGGCTGCGGTTCCACGGCTATGACAGGAATTCCGAGAGAGGCGGCCAGGAGCGTGTAGAAGCCCGCGTTGGCGCCTATATCCAGAAAGACCTGGTCGTGCGTCCGGGCACAAGGGCGGTTGTCTGCCTTGCACTGCAACACGTCGGTTAGCAGCTGTCCGATGTGCGGTTCGCTGGTTTGCAGAAAGCGCAGCATGGGGTCTACCACGCCTTTGGCTAATACTATCAGGTCCTGGTCCTCGGCCATGAAAAAGCCCCGCGAAGACCCTGGGACCCTCACTTTTACTAAACGGACGCTCTCCCCGGTGCGGAAGTAGCGCAGCGCCTGGTGCTGCCTGGCGCCCGCAAAGGTCGCCAACAGGACCAGCAGGACAGCCGCCATAAGGACCCGCAGAAATGTCCGCTTGCTAACAAATTTCTTGTTCAGACTCCACAAAATGCGGTTTGATTCAAAAAAAGATCTTGTGTGAATTGAATCCAGTGAACTTTGCGCCAAGTGCACCAGGTGCCGCAATTTGTGGACACCTTTTTTTTGACGCAAAATGCGGCACACCAAGAAAAATTTTTTTTCGCGATTTCGGCAATAAATGTTTAGCAACAGAAAAATTTTCGGGAGCCGAGGGCGGGCGGGGAAAAAAAATGTAACAAAAAAATTCCCCGCCCGCCGGCGTCTCCCGAAAAATTTTCTTGAGCTAAATATTTATTGCCGAAATGTCCTTTGCAAAAAAATAGTTTTTTTCACAAGTTCCATGATTCGGTGAATTTTGCGACACCTGTAAAAAACGCCGCAAATTGTGGACACTCCAGATAGACCGCAAATTGCGGCACGCAATAAAATTTTTTTTAATGAAGGACATTTCGGCAATAAATGTTTAGCAACAGAAAAATTTTCGGGAGACGAGGGCGGGCGGGGAATTTTTTTGCACCTTTAATTTTTTCCCCGCCCGACGCCGTCTCCCGAAAAATTTTCTCTGGCTAAATTTCCAGTGCCGAAATGTCCTTTGCAAAAAAAAATAATTTTTTTCACAAGTGTTCATAATCCGGTGAATTTCGCGACACCTGTGAAAAACGCCGCAACTTACGGGTGACTGATATTGCCGCAGATTGCGGCACACCAAGAAAATTTTTTTTGCAAAGGACATTTCGGTAATAAATGTTTAGCAACAGAAAAATTTTCGGGAGCCGAGGGCGGGCGGGGAAAAAAAATGTAACAAAAAAATTCCCCGCCCGCCGGCGTCTCCCGAAAAATTTTCTTTAGCTAAACATTTATTGCCGAAATGTCCTTTGCAAAAAAAATATTTTTTTTCACAAGTTCCATGATTCGGTGAATTTCGCGACACCTGTGAAAAACGCCGCAAATTGTGGACACCTTTTTTTGCCGCAAAATGCGGCACTCCATTAAATTTTTTTTAATGAAGGACATTTCGGCAATATGTTTAGCAACAGAAAAATTTTCGGGAGACGAGGGCGGGCGGGGAATTTTTTTGCACCTTTAATTTTTTCCCCGCCCGACGCCGTCTCCCGAAAAATTTTCTCTGGCTAAATTTCCGGTGCCGAAATGTCCTTTGCAAAAAAATAATTTTTTTCACAAGTGTTCATAATCCGGTGAATTTCGCGACACCTGTGAAAAACGCCGCAATTTACGGGTGACTGATATTACCCGTAATTTTGCGGCACACCAAGAATTTTTTTTTGCAAACCCTAACCAAGAATTTTTTTTGCAAAGGACATTTAGGCAATAAATGTTTAGCGAGAGAAAAATTTTCGGGAGCCGAGGGCGGGCGGGGGAAAAAAATGTAACAAAAAAAATTCCCCTCCCGCCAGCGTCTCCCGAAAAATTTTCTTGAGCTCAACATTTATTGCCGAAATGTCCTTTGCAAAAAAAAATAATTTTTTTCACAAGTGTTCATAATCCGGTGAATTTCGCGACACCTGTGAAAAACGCCGCAATTTGTGGACACCTTTTTTTGCCGCAAAATGGCACGCCATTAAATTTTTGTTGCAAAGGACATTTCGGCAATAAATGTTTAGCGAGAGAAAAATTTTCGGGAGCCGAGGGCGGGCGGGGAAAAAAAATGTAACAAAAAAAAATTCCCCTCCCGCCGGCGTCTCCCGAAAAATTTTCTTGAGCTCAACATTTATTGCCGAAATGTCCTTTGCAAAAAAAATATTTTTTTCACAAGTGTTCCATAATCCGGTGAATTTCGCGCCAAGTGCCGCAGGCGCCGCAATTTGTGGCAAAAGGTAATGTCCGTAGATATTTGGTGAGCAAGCGCCGGGGGGTACACAGGCGCAAAAAAGCAAAAGCAAAAAAAAAGTCAGGATTTTTAATGATGACCATCAGTACACAAATCTATTCTAACTCTTCGCAGTCCTCACAGAATCTCTCGCCATCCCGGTAGACCCAGTGAGAGGTGACAGGCCCCGTCAAACCTTTCTGGAGCAGGTCCATCCAGGAAATAGACCCACTGTCGTAAGTGTCATGCTTCATGTAGGCATCTCCTAACAAGTTGAGCATTTGCACCGACACTATTTGCTTCAGCATGGCCTCGATTTCGGCGCGGCTCTGCACGCAGAATAGCTCGCCTTTCAGGGGCAGCCACGCAGAAATATTCAAGCTGCCACATTTCTCACATTCACTGTTGACGTCGTTGCTCCGCAGGCCGAGCCGGATCTTGGTTTTGTCACTGTCGAGCCTGCGGTGCCAGTAAAAGTCGAGAGCTGTCACAAGGCGTTCATCCAGGTTGTAGCGTTGGCCTGCGCGGAGGTTCAGGCAGCCAGCTAGATCATAGTCAACCTCATGTTCGTAATACTGGTTGGGGGTAGCGCCGTGGAGGCTGAATTTGGACTTTCCCTTGAGGGCGATCTCTTCGATTGCGTCGGCCACTGCTTTGCGCACGCAACCCAGGTGTTCTTCCTGCGCTTCGGTCGCCAACGGGAGGAGACATTTGCGGAGGCTGCGACAGGTCGTGCCCAGCACAGCCACTGACGGCGGAGACCACGGGCACAGGTGTCGCAGCAGTTCCTCTGGTAATGTCGTCAACTGCGCCACCAACAGGCCCCTATGTCCTAGCTTGGGCTTTTTCTTCACGGGGACGGCTCTCATGGGCTAGCTAGTGTTCAAACACCGGAACAAACAAACAAAAAGAAAACGGGATACAGTGATGAGAAGAAGATTTAAGGTTGGACGAGGGACAGTCCTTTTTAAAAACCCTGTCTCACTCCCATTCTCCAAGTTTGTGCACACTGCATGATACACACAGAAACCACAACACGACACATTACACAAATGCATAGACCCATACACACAATTGCACAGAATGATATACACAATTCCACAGAATGATACACACGAATGCACAGAACACACACACGCAAAATACACAGAACGACACGTGCGAACATACAAACACACACACACACAATCGCACAGAACTACACACACACGAATACACACAGAACATACAAACACACACACGAATACACACAGAACATACAAACACACACACGAATACACAAAACACACACACACACACACAAATACATAGAACGACACGTGCGAATATACAAACACACACGCACAATCGCACAGAATGATACACACAGAACATACAAACACACACACGAATGCACAGAACGACAACAAACACACACACATGAATACACAGAACATACAAACACACACACACAATCGCACAGAATGATACACACATACACGAATAAACAGAACTACACACACATGAATACACAGAACGAACACACACACACGAATACACAAAACACACACACACACACAAATACATAGAACGACACGTGCGAACATACAAACACACACACACACACACATAGTCGCTTTCTGTTTTTGTGGTGTAACAAAAAACCCGCGCATTATGTCGGCCCTCCTCCCCGCCCCACGCAGCCCATTGGGGATTCACAATGTTGAGCCCATTGGGGATGCTCAATGGGTTTTGGCATCGTAGTGGCCCCCCCTTACCCTGTGCGTGTGCATCGTCGTGTGAATGTGAATTTGTATGTAAGGTGTGATGTCGTGTGAGGTCGTGTGTGAGATTTTGCATGTGTGATTTTTGTCGTACATGTTTGTGCGTGTGTGTCAAAATTGTCAGTCGTACATGTGTGTAATGTGTTGTGTGCGTGTGTGAATTTTGTCGTACATGTTTGTGCGTGTGTGTCAAAAATGTCAGTCGTACATGTGTGTAATGTGTCGTGTGTGAATTTTGTCGTACATGTGTGTGTCTGTGAATTTTTGTAATGTGTCGTGTGAATCTTTGTGTGTGTGTGATTTTGGCGTACATGTGTAATGTGTCGCGTGTAATGTGTCGTGTGTATGTGTGATTTTTGTCGTACATGTTTGTGTGTGTGTGTCTGAAATTTGTGTGTGTAATGTGTAATGTCGTCGATGAACATAGGAGTAAATTTGCGAGTGTGAATTTTGTCGTACATGTGTGTGTGTGAAAGGTTTGTGTTTGTATGTTGTCTGTGAGAGGTCTTGTGTTTTTTCCGTGCGTGTGATTCCTTTTTCCTATAATCTGTTTTTTTTGGTGCACTCTGCGTCGGCTCATGTCGGCAGTCGTTCGCCCAGCCCTTTTCTTCTTCTTCAAATGTAAGCCCCGTAGATTTGGAGAGAACCCGTCGTGCTTCTTTGGTCCCTTGATCCACCCTACTTCGTTACTTTCTTTTTTTCATGCTACACACGCCAACGACCTTTCTTTTTTAATTTTTTTTTGAAAACAAAGAAAACCGATTTCCCTCTCTTCCTTTTCCTCAGACCTCTTTTCGCGCGCCGTTTCACACACATTCTTGTGGCATCCCCTGCGGGAAATGTTCTTTGCTCAAGGCACTATTCTGCGCAAAATAGCGGCAGCTGACAGAAGTACCAAAGCGCCAGGCACTGAGGTCCTGGTCAAACTGGGTTGCCTCCATGAACATGCCGTTCGCGCGAGTAATCGTGCCAGTCCACCAGGTAGACAGCGGTTGGTTAAAGGCGGCGGCGAACGCGAACATGGCGGTCGTATCCCGCAGGTTGTTCGTGCGCCACGGCAAAGGATGGTTGAACGCGGCCGCCCTCACGAAGGCCCCGCCCGCGTCCTGCACGCGGCTGACGTCCCAGCCAGCCAGGTCCTCATCGAACGCCGAGGCCATGGTAAAGGCCCCCCGCAACGTAATTACGTTCGACGTGTCCCAGGACCCCAAACCCCCCGAGCTGAAAACTTGGGCCATGGCAAAGCTCTGTTCTAGCGACGTGATCTTGTCGGTGTGCAAGGGCGCGCTGGACGGCAATCTTTGCAGCCTGGTGCAATTGTAGAAGTGCCGGCCGCTCGAGGGGTGCAGAATCACCTGGCCCCAGCTCACGATTTCCACCAGCGAATCGCGCGTGGGCTGCTCTGCTTGTTGCATGGTCCAGCCCGCCAGCGCCAGGGTCGAGGTGACAGTCACCAAACCACTGCTCGCATAAACGTGCCGGCACGGCAGTGGAGGTGTTGGGCAGCTCTCGTCGGGCCCGCCGTCACCCCAGTTCACGAAACCCTGAGATGACGGCACCACAATGGCGGGCAGCGTTAGGGCCTGCCCCTGCTCGACGGACCAACGGGACACGAAGAGCTCGTGTGCGCTCTGCCGCTCTAGCAAGAGCTTGACCTCGGCCGACCCGAGCGTAGCCTTGGCAGCGGCAGAGTGCAGGGTCACCAGCACGGCTGACAGTAGCATTCTTTTTTGGGCGTGCTCCTTCTCTCTTTAATTCTTTGGTTCTTGCAAGGCCTCTGGATGTTGGGGGGAGGGGGTGGGGACATTTTGCGGCGTAGAAGCGGGGGGGGGGGGAGCCAACGGCTTTGGGGAGGGGGGTTTCCATCGTAGCCAAGAACCAACAAAAAAGGATTCATCCCTCCCCCAAAGTTTTCTCTCGGAGCAAGCGGTAGAGGGGGGGGGGGGGGTTGGAGAAAGGTGCCGAGAGAGAGAGGGGGGGGGGAGGGGTGGTGGGCGCACGGAAGGGGCCAGAGTTTCTTTGCTCGGTTGTTGTTTGTGCAGGGGGCCGCCAAGAAAAGGGGGATCATGTCACGCCTGTGTACGAATCTCCCCGCCAACAGCTATTGGACCATAACCCACAAGGAGCGCGAGTTTCTCCAAAGCGTTAGTACACTGTGCGAAGACTCGCCTGGCAAGTTCCTGCGGCTGCGCAATCACAAGACCTTGCGCGAGGGCGCGCGGGCCGATGTCCTCAGCGTCGAACAGCCCATCCCCGGGGGCGACTTCGCGCAGGTGTCGTGCAAGAACTTCGTGGGCGCCGCGGGACGTCGCGGCAAGAGCAAGGACTTCGTGGTGCACCCGTCGTTGCTGGCGCGGTCGCCCACGGCGAACGTGCTGGTCACCGAAGGCCTGTCGCTGCAAGAGTACGGGCTGGCGTCGACCCAGCTGACCTCGAAGCGGGGCAGGGCCTCCCGCGTGGTGCTGCGCGCGACCCTGCAGAGCCACTTCCTGTCATGGTCGGAACGCGAGCCCGTGCTGCCCGAACGAACGACCGAGTTCACCAAGGGCTCGGCGGAGGGCGCGTCGCTGCTGGCGGACCACCTGCACACCATGGCGCTGCTGCGGCTGTGCCTGGCGCGCTACTCGGTGTGCCGCCAGGTGGTCAAGAACACGTTTGTTGTGAACCCGGCGGACAAGGCCGAAGAAACCTTGGGCGAGAAATCAGCGGGGCCGCTGATGGCGTGGCTGGAACACTGCGTACGTGCCGGCCTGGTGAGCACCAGCGTCCCGGCGCTGTTGCAAGGTTTGTTGACTAGCTCGCACAAGGCCCGCATGGGCGCCAAGTCCGACAACCGCCTGTACGTGGCGGTGGACCCCAAGTCCGAGGGCACGAACAAGAGCTTGCCGCGCTCGCTCAACTTTTTCCCGACGGGTTTCTACGTGCTGAACACCGTGTACCTGGCCACCGACGGCGAAATGACGTTCGTCGACTGGCTGCAGCGCGAGGCCAGGAGCGAGGGCCAGCTTTATCTGGTGCTGGAGTCGGTGCTTTCGCTAGTTTCGCGCCTGTGCGACGCCCTGGCCGTGTTCGACCCCAACGAGAAGTACTTCTTCGATCAGGGCGGGAGGCAGTCCCCCCTCCGCAAGCCGGAGACCATGAACGGCCTGAACGGTTGCGTCACGTGTACGTTCGTCAGCGCGCACAACCTCGTGCTGGTGTTCGCGGTAGACGCGCACCGGCTGGTCTGCGAAAGGATGCACACCGCCGGCCGGCACAAGTGCACGCAGAAGTCCTGTGACGTCGGCGACGAGTACCCGCTGGCGCTGCTGGACACGGAAAAAATGTTCATCGGCCCGCTGCCGCCGGCAGAAGCGAAGAAACGCCTGCACCTCATGGAGAACAACCGGGTGGTCAAGGGCGCGCAGTACTTTAGCAGGAAGGGCAGCGACGACTGCTCGCCCGAAGTGTTAGAGAAGCTCAGGGGCGCCCTGCAGGCGGACCCGCTGAGGGAGCTCCCGGCCACGCAAAAGATGTTTACGAAGCTGCGGGACTCGGTGGACAAGCGCCTGCGCGCTGGTGAACAGAAGCAGGCCGGCAGCCAGAAGAAGCAGCCAGACGAGGGTGAGCCGGGCCCGCGGGCCGCGCTGTACCCCCAAGCAGACTTCCGGGTCGGG
Organism: Paulinella micropora; assembly: GCA_019918135.1. Classification (NCBI taxonomy): domain Eukaryota; phylum Cercozoa; class Imbricatea; order Euglyphida; family Paulinellidae; genus Paulinella; species Paulinella micropora. The sequence goes on along the minus strand of WBZZ01000952.1, from coordinate 10,590 downwards.
GAGCTCTGCAAGCACTACGCCTGCCTAGCGGGGCCCTCGCACGGCGGGCACGGCCTTTCGCCGCACTTCCGGTCCGTGCAGCTGCTACTGTTTGCGTCGTCGTGCTACACGCTGGAGGAGCCCTTCTCGGCGCTCCGGCGGCTGCTGGTACACAGGCTGTCCCGGTGGCTGGAGGGCTGCGCCCTGGGGGTCTTGTTGTACCTAGAAGAGGACGAGGTGTGCAGTCTGCACGGGCTGACCACGGAGGAGATCTGCTCGGCCAGCCCCTCGGCGTTGGCCATGCTAGAAGAACAGTGTACTGTCGCACACGGCGGCTGGGCGCCGGACCGCCGCCAGCACCCGGTGCTGAGGCTGCTGGATGTCGTGGCCGAGCACCCCCTGTGGGGCGACGTGGACCGCCAAACGAGTGATCAGTGGGCGGGGGCCTGCGTCGCGCTGTACCGCCGCAGGCTCAAGCCGGTTCATGACCTGTTGCAGGAACCCGGACAAACGCAGATTGAGAGGGCCCTCACGTACTTACAAAACATCTGCGCCAGGGCAAGCCGGCCCGTGACTATAGCGCCGACGCAGAAGCTGAGCCAGGAGCTCCTGGGCCTCGTCGGTGAAAAGCTGCGGCTCGGCGTGCAGGGGACCGTGCTCGCCGGGGGCGATTTCCTGTACGTGCCTGCGCCGGACTATGCGGCCCCCCACTACGAAGGTTGCGCGTTTGAAGCGCCCAAGAACAGGCTGCACGGCCTGGCGGCGCACTGGAACTCGGCGTGCGTGGACGAGCTGGCGGGGCTGTCTACGCCGTCGTCCGCGCCCTTGCCCACGGCCTTCTTGAGCCTCAAGCGAGAATTCAGGGGCAGGAGAGCGCGCCCGGGCGCGCGCCCGGGGGGGAGGCCACGAATGGCCTGTACGTAGAGGGCGACTGGGTGTGCCAGCTCCCGCCCCGCGCCGCTGCGGGCCCCGCCACGCCTTTCCAGGACGAGGACGATTTGTCCGAATCTTTGCTGTCCCCTAGTGCAGAGTCGGACCAGGTTGCTACTCGTAATCCTCCGCCAGGCTAGCCACGTTGTTTTTTTTTTAGGTTGATTAAAAGAAATTTGGTGCAAAACACTTTGAATAAAAAACATGCCGCTATAGTTTTTCCCTTTTTTTTTACTCGAATTTTAATACGCGGCCTGCCTCTCTCTCTCTCTCTCTCTTCTCGTCCCCTTCTCAAAGGAAGCGAGGACTGTAGTCATTCTAGGGGTCCAGCGTAAAAAGCTCGTCACTAGGCCGGCTGGCACAGTCTTCGAAAGCGTTAGCTGTCTTCTTCTTGGTAGTCTTTTTTCTAGCTACGAACCAGGCCAGAAGGCACAGAGCAAGTAACAGGCACACGCCCAGAATCTCCAGGCCGAGCCGCCGCCGCGGCCGCGCCTGTGCCGCGGCCTGTTGTAGTAATTGGCTGGCGTCGCGCGCCAGAAACACCCTGCGACGGGCGCTGGCGGCGGCGTTCGTCGCCAGCATCCGTCGCCGGCGGGGTAGTTGCAACGCAATGTCTACGCGCAGCACTAGCCAGAGCGTAGAGTTCGGCCACTGCCAGCTGATGTTAACAAAGGGATCGTCCAAACAAAAGCGCGTGCAGGCAACGGACGGTTGCGTGTCGTTGACCCAGCCGGCCGCCGAGGCCAGCAGAACGGCGGGGTCGCCGGCATTCTCCTCCCAGACCTGCAGCCAGAACTGCGCGGGCGTGAGTTGATAAGCGCTCTCGGAACGTGCCAGCCAACAGGTACGCCCGAACAGGTTATTCGGGCCTAGTGCTAGGGTCTGGGGCAGCTGGGCTGGCGCACAGCCAGAAACATTGCCATCAGCAAGCGAGAGAGACAAGTTAGCCTCGTTCAGCCAGACCAGCGAGCACCAGTTCTGGGGTTGGAAGGCGAATTCCACGTTGGCCGTACCGCTCTCGGTGCTGTTCTGGTTATCGTAACCCAGCAAATAGCGCAGGGTCGAGGCCCCGCCCGCACAGGCCAGGAGCCTGGCGCGGCTGGTCCAGCGCTGAGTGCAACTGGCGACGTCGGGCCGGCACAGCCCCGCGGTCGCTAGATCTCCCCTGCCCCAGAAGAGCCCGTCGCCCGGCGCTGGATCCAGCGGCCAGGGCCAGAGAGAAGTGTGGAAGCCGGTGAGAAATTCTATCGTGCTCCAGATCTCGTTGCTTGCAATGTCTACCCCCCAAGATGTAATTAAGGCATCGGCCCCGGTTGCGGTGTAGTTCAGGGCCGAGAACGGTATGTCAATGGTGAGGGAAGCCTCGTTGGTACAGCTCGAACGCAGCAGCAGCACGAGCGCACCACAATCCCTGCAACTGCAAGTCATGCCTACCGTTGCTTGCCAGACAGTGCCGAAAAAACAACCGGTCGGTTCCGAGCTTTGGATAGCTACGGTGCTGTTGTCGGTGCAATTAGTTGGTTGCACCAGAACTGCGTTCAGCGTACCCCAGGGCTGGGGCACCGACACTAAGAGCCGCAGGGAGACGAAGGGGGCTGCTATCCGCACGCTCGTACTCTCCAGCCACGGCGAGGGCCAGGCCGCGTTGGCAGGGTTTCGTCGGCGGGCCCCGGCACGGGGCCGCACTGGCTGCTGTTGTAACCGTCAACGGGCGCTGTGCAAACAGCCGGGATTGTGGACGGGGACACCGAAATTGAAGTGGACACCGGAGGAGGGGAGGTGGAACCCGAAGGCGAGGTGGAACCCGAAGGCGAGGTGGACACCGAAGGTGAGGTGGAACCCGAAGGCAAGGTGGACACCGAAAGTGAAGTGGACCTCGAAGGCGAGGTGGACACAGGAGGAGGGGAGGTGGACACCGAAATTGAAGTGGACACCGAAAGTGAAGTGGACCCCGAAGGCGAGGTGGACACCGAAAGTGAAGTGGACCCCGAAGGCGAGGTGGACACCGAAAGTGAAGTGGACCCGAAGGCGAGGTGGACACCGAAAGTGAAGTGGACCTCGAAGGCGAGGTGGACACCGAAGTGAGGTGGACACCGAAAGTGAGGTGGACACCGAAGGCGAGGTGGACACCGAAAGTGAAGTTGACACCGAAGGAGAAATGGACACAGGAGGCGAGGTGGATACTGAAGGTGAGGCCCGCGCAGAAAGTGACGTGGACACCGAAGGTGAGGCCCGCGCCGTAGGCGTAGCCGGCGGGGACGCAGACCAAGTAGTTTGCAGGGGCGCGGGCGATGCCTTGGGTTTGTGAAGTCGGCTACTCTGGTGTCGTAAACGTGCCGCGCATGCAAACGTGCACGGACAGAAGGCGCACACCCGTGTTGCTAGTAACCAGAGCGCAAAGGAGATTCTCCAGAACCAAGTAAAGCGTAGCTTAGACATTACCAAGCCCTTTGCGTGTCAAGCATAACACCAGGAACGAGTGTTTGGGAGGGTGGAGGAGAAAGGGTTTTGTGTCCCAAGAAAAAGAAAGGCCAGGGAAAGATAATCAAGAAATAGCAGGCAACGCTTGAGAGGCTAAGATTGCTCCCACCCCCGACTACAATTTGTTTGCCTTTAATCTTTTTGGTCTCATTGTTCTTTACTGTGCACAAAGACAGATTTTGGTTGTCGGTTTCGGTAACATTCGTTTGTGCTCTCCTAGAGCCCTCCCGCGCAAACAACCTCTTTTTTTCACCAACCTTCCTCCCCTCCATCCCCTTCCCCCCCCCTCTCACTCCCTCCCTTTGACTTGCTCCTCTGCTAAAACTTTGTGCGGGAGAGCCAAGGGGAATAGCAACCCCCCGCCCCTTTACCGCCACCTCGTACATCTGGTCCTTGGCAAGGCAACGAAAGCGAGAGAGTGGGCATCCTTGGCCAACCACTCCGCCGCCGCTCCACGAAAGACTTTCTTCCCCCTCTTTTGTCTCGCTTATTTCACAGCAAGGTGTTTGTTTCATCGTCCGAGTCTTCATCGAGGGTATCGGCAGTGATAAAGCTCTGCAAGTTCCGGAAGCTAATAGGGGCAGGGTAGTCCGGCTGCGTGTCTCGGGTGCCTTTCGCAACTGTCGGGCGCTCCTCTCGTTGTAACCACAGAAAGAAAGCAGCCTCCGATAGAGCGGCTAGCGCAAGGCACCATACAAGCCGTTCGGTATACCAGACAAAACCAGTAACACAAGAGCTTGCAAGCATAACGATGGGCAGCCAGTCCCGGCCGCGGAACAGACAGGCCAGCAGAAGCAACCAGGCCACTTCCGCCAAGGTTGTCCAGGGCACCTCCGCGGCTACGCCGCAAATGCCCAGCAGGCAGTACAGGCTGTACCACACTATTCGCTGTAGCCTTGGCGCTTGGCACCGCAACACAAGGAGGCCCGCGTAAGGCTGTGCAGTCAGGAGCGAGGCCCTGTCTAGACGTCTCTGCCAAGCAAAGCCGGCGGTCAAATGCAGGGTGTACCGAGCCCACCACAGAAGAACACACAGAAGAAAAAGAGCCTTTTCTCCTCTAGTCACAGGGCGGCGGTTCTGCCGCATCAACACGAACAGACAGAAAGTTCCGATGGCCTGGGCCTCAAGTATGACCGCGAAGGGTGCTGATTGCTCGCCCGGCAGCGTCCGCAGCAGCCGAAGCCAAGCAGCCAGTGTTTGCATTTTTCTCCGCCCCCCCCCCTTCCTACCCCACTTTTGGGTCGCAGTCGCCTTTCCCCCAGTAACCAACCCCAAACCAAATTTTTGGTCACTGCGCCAAAGAAAAGTACTTCGCTGCTTTTTCTCTTTTGCCGCTTCATACCGTTTCCCTCCCTCCGCCTTTCTCTCCACCCGACTTTCTTTTGCAGGCCCCCCCCCCTCTTGCCTAGACCTTTCGTTCTTTTTTAACTTCCCCCCCCTTTTTTCCCTCCCTTTGCCACCCCCCCCCCTCTTCCATCGCTGCGTTTTTTATCTCCGGTAGCGCGCTGTTTGGACCAACCCCCTCCCTTCCCTCCCTCTTTCCTCGTTTCTCCACCCATTCCCCTCCACACCTTTTCCTCGGGGGGGGGTGTGTGTGGTGGGGGGGGGGGGGGGGGGAAACAGTACCTTATTCTTGCGTGGCCTATAGTTTCCGTGTCATTTTCCCGTGCCGGACAAAGTAGTGGACCTTCCTTTGGCCTTCTGATCCGTCCCGTTCTGGCAGAGATGAAGAGCAAAAAGCGCCGCTGTTTAGAAGTGTTGTACGGGACCGCCGCGCCGGCGGCCCCCCGCCGCTGCAAACCGAGGGCAAACCCCACCAAGCCACGCTCCTGGGAATTCGAGAGCTGGAGCGCCTGCGCAGGGCTAGCTGGCAATTGGACGACGGTCACTGGCTCAGGCAGGACACAGTGGCAGAAATGGAGACGTTGCGGAGCCACCTGCTGTCGCTGGCGCTGGCCGTGCTAGGGCTGGACGAACATGCACCTCCCGACAGGCTGTTTGCCATGCCCCGGGACCTGGGCGCGCACGAACTAGGCCTGGTCTGCAAGGGGGCGGCGACTGGCTCGTGGCGCCCAAGGACGACGGCGTGCGTGTGCTGGTACTGTTCTTGCGGGGCAAGTGTTTTTTTCATTAAGCGAGAAAGGCCGTACGTGGAGGACGTAGAGCCGGACGCGCCGTTCGACGAGAGCGACGGCCCAATGTTTTTTCTGCTCGATGCAGAGCTGGTCCAGAACGCCGGCACCAACGCTCGTTTGCTACGCGTTTGCGACCTGTTGGCGTACGGCCAGCAGTCGCTGGCCGGACTGCCCTTCTCTCGGCGGCTGGGGCTGCGCGACCTGTTCCTGGCTAGCCTGGCCAAGGACGGCAAATGCCAGACGCTGCGCACCCTGGCCGGCAAAGAATTCTTTCCGCTCAACGTGGCCGCCGGCAAGCTGGCCACCCTCCAGCCCAGCGGCAACCGCTGGTACTTCGACCAGGGCGAGTACCGAGTTCCGGTCGACGGCCTCATCCTTGCGGACGCGGGCGCCGCGTACCGTGGTGGTGTGCAGCAGGGCCTTTGCAAGTGGAAATTCAGCCCCACCGTAGATCTGGAGCTCGTGCAGCGCACCGGCCCCGCGCCGCACTCTGCGCCAGGGCGCCCGTGCCGCCGGCGCCGCACTCTCCGCTGCGGCTGCACCAAGAGCTTTTCTTTGACAGAGCGCTGACGCCCGCCGTGGCCGGTGCGCTGCTCAGGGAGTACTGGTCGGTCTGGTCGGAGCACACGCCGCCCAATAGTTCGCAGGACGAGTCGTTCTGTGCGCCCAAGAGCGAGGCACCGCTGGTCTTCCCACGCTCGTCCGCACTGCCGGGTGCCTGGGGAGAATGCGTGTTCAACCGGGCCAAGGGTTCCTGGGTCCCGTCTTCGTTTGTGCTGGAAGGCCTGCCGCTCGATCAACACACCGCGGACAGCGCCAAGTGGCCCGTGCGCTGGCTGCGGAAGCCCGGGGGGGGAGGTACGACAGTGGGCGGCCCTCCGGTCGTGACAACCCCCCAGCAGGTCGTGGAGGAACTGATGCGCCAGAGGGCGGGGCTACCGCCCCGCAAGCTTTATTTCCGACTCACCGGCTGCCACCACCACGAGGGCGTGACTCACGTCGGCCTCGCGTACTCGGTCCCACAGAACGAGCTGGCGCCCGTCACCAGGGGTCCGGCCGGCACGGCCAGCCTGACACTTTTCAATGCGGCCGTGGCGCCCGAGTCGGTGGCCGGCATCTGGGAGATCCAGCTCACTGACACAGGGGCCCCGCAGCTGCTGCTTAGGCGCCAAAAGGACAAGCCGAATTTCCATACGACCGCTATGCAGGCGCTGCGCGCCTCCGCGGCCGGGGTCAAGCTGGAAGACGTCCTGGCCCTGCTGCAACCAGACGAGCAAAGGGCTGCCGGATCCACCACCACCACAACAATAAAATAAAACTTTTTTTAATACAAAAGGAATTTTGTAAAAATTAAGTTCCCGGGGGAGGAGACTTTTCTTTTTTAGGCCGCGCGCCCCCGGTTTGCGAAAATAGAGCGTGCCTAAAATCAAATCCTGAGGCGCGGCCCCAGGGCGTCCCGAACCTGCTTCACGTGATTTTGTTCGGGCAGGGTCCTAAACATGGCGACGGTTCTGGCCCTCACGGTTGACACGGGCTCCTGGGCTGTCGACAGCACCATCTTGTCACGCGCTGTCATGATGAACTTCTGCCAGAGCATAAATACCAGGAGCAGCCAGGGGTGACTAATCCTGCTTGAAAACCGTAAGTCCTTGCGGTCTTGGCTCACAGTAACCCGCAGGGCCCGCGCCAACGACAACAGGAAGCAGCTCCCTTCAGTTCTCTGGTCCGCGGTGTCGTGCCCCCCGGCGGATTCGTCCGCACTCTTGACTTTCAAAGGTTCAAGTCTTGTTTTCCGTAGGGCTTGGGCTAGATCGTTGCACCTTTGGGAGCTGACACACGTGTTTGGGTCATAGACAAAGATAGTGTTGCGCTGCCGGAAAAAAACTATGGCGTGACCCAAGTCGTCGCTTGGGTCTTGGTGTGAGACCAAGAAAGTAGTGTACCGTTGTAGATCCCCGCTCGAGATGTCGAGGGTATTTGCGCGTACATTCCAGCGCGGCTTGCGCGGGCACAGCCTCTCAAAAGGCCGAGCGCGGCCGTGTGTGAATTTGGCAAGCAGCGACAGAAGATCCAAACTCTGTTGGTGTAAGACTCCTCCGAGCTCGGAGTCGTAGGACTCGATCAGCCCCATACCAAAGTAGCTGTACCCGTTCTTGTAGCCAACGTTGCGCTGCCAGTCATAGCCGTCTATCTGCCCCAGCCCGCGCAGCCACCAGTCCAGCACCCAGGCCTCACTGTTTGCGACCTCTATGGGAAGGTCCCAACCCAGCGCAAGCGGCCAGCTCTGCCCGAGAGCGTCCGCCTGCCAGCTACCGCCGCACAGCACGGGGGCCCCGAAATCGATCTCACAGCCGATGAACTCGCTGTGCGTCAGGTTGGCGGCGTAGCTCCAGGCGAAGGCGAAGGCCGGCGGCAGAGGCCCCAACGGTAGCACAACACGTTTCTGAGAGCGTACTTTCTTGTAAGTAATTACGATGTCTCCGTCGCTGGCGGATGCCCTTGCCTCGTCGTCTTCTTTGTTGGCCTGCCGCAAGCACCTGTCCGCCGCCAACCAAAACAGCTTGAAAACTCTTTCTAGACCGTCGCCCCCCAGCCTATCACAGCCGCCTGGCCTTTTAGACCCAAACCAGGTTTCTAGTGCGGGCCAGGGCCGGAGCGGCACTACTGGGCCCTTGACCTGCCAGGCCAGGGCCTGGTCCAGCGCCGAGGCCCAGCACTTCAACACCTGGTTGAGGTGGACAATCCGTAGCGGCGGCCCTGCTAGTTCCAGCCCTGCTAGTTGTAGCGCGCGCCGCGTCAGCTCGCTGTTAATCGATTGGCACGCCTTGACAAGTTCGGTATGACTGCTGTCCAGCGACAGCCAACACACGCGGTCTCGGTTGAACAGCGTCTCGATATCTGCGCGGTGGGTTTTTAGATCATGCGCTAGCAGCTTGGCCCTGGCGGCCAAGTCGACCCACGGCAAATGACGGTCTCTGAACACCACCACGCGGCGGAGCGTGTCGAGGTCTTCGTGCCAGCGCTGGTTGGACAGCAGCTCCAACAGCTCTGTGAATTTGGGCCGGGGGATGGGGTCCGTCGTATGCCAGGCCCACTGTTCAAGGCAATGCAACCCCGCCCGCACGAGCAGAATTGCATTCTGTGGCTCGTGAGCGGCCCTTTCGAGGCACGTGTCTATAATGTCGCGCGACCAGAACTCTCTGGCCGCCGCTTGCGCCACTAGACTTACACGTGCCCCGGCCCTTCTTTGACGCTTGGACGAGCAAGACTTACAGCTCATTGCTGACATTTTAATAAAACTAGTAACAGTTTTTTTTAAAAGAACGGGTGGGTGGGGGGGAGCGGGCCCGGAACAGCAAAGAAAAGGGGACCTCCGAACCCGCCTCCGGATAAATTTCCAGCGCTGTACGCGCGGGCGTCGCTTGCCCCCTCCCTTCCCCTCCCGACCGCCCTTTTTTTGCTGCTGCCCGCCAAAGCCCCAATTACAAGCCGCTGTGCAAGCGCCCCGGCGCACGGGGGCTGCGGAACAACAAATGAGGGTAGGGGCTGAAAAAGCCGCACCCGTGGCAAGGCCCCGCCTTCTTTTTTGTTCCTTGGGTCTGGTTTCAACACAAGTTCGTGGTCTCTGGCGTTTCTGCTTGCCTGTAAGGTCCGGACCGCCCGCGCGCGGCGGCGGCGTGCCCGCTGATTACTTGGGCCCACAGCTCGCGCAACTCCCGCAGTGCCTGCCGGTCGCCGCCCCTCGCGGCAATCGTGTACCACACTATAGCCAGACCAACGTGGCGGGGGTGGACGATGCCCCTCTCGCAGAAGAAGCCTACCATGTACTGGCAGTTCGAACAGCCTAGACCCGCGCCCCTGCGGTACATGATTAGGGCCAGCCCCTGGTCCTGCTGCATGCCCAGCCCATTGCGAGCGCAGTAGGCAAAGGCGTACATAGAGTCCAAGCAGTCCACTGCGCTGGCGAGAGCGAGGAACGTGCGCGCGGCCCGCCTTGCGTCACGCACACAGCTGATGCCCGCAAGCAAATAGACAGCCAGATTGTAGGCCGAAGAGCTGCAGCCCTGGTGGGCGGCCAGGGCCCAGGCCGAGATGGCCAGCCCGTTGTGCTTTCGTCCGCCCAGGCCCAGGTTGTACATGTCCCCCAGCAGCCTCGCCGCGAGCCGCGAGCCCGAGCTGGCAGCCGACCACAGCGCGCGCCTGGCGTCGCGAAAATGGCCCGCGCGGTACAGAGCCAAACCAAAAGACTCGTGGTCGATCACCCCGAGCCCACGCTTGGGTGTTTGGGCCCGTAAGGTTTCATCGTCCAGGCTCTTAATCGTTCGTACTTCGGAGACTGAATACAGCGTGTACGAGGCCAGAGCACTATCCACGACGGCTGAATAGAAGCGCCTCGAATGGCAGGACCCTCTGTTGTTCATGGTGCGACGGGGGTCGGGGGGGGGGGAAGGGGAGGGGAGGCGAAGGCCGGCAGAAGATATTTACAACACTCTCCGCAGCTTCCTTTTTTTTAATTACAGAAACCAGCCGCCTGTTTGTTTTTTTGGTAGCAAGACAAGATCAGGCCCGCCCCCCGCTCGTCCGCCGCAGGTACGCTTTCCTGTGAGCGCTCTGTGCTTGACGGGTTGAAAAAGCCCTTTCACAGCATCCTTGATCGCAGCGATAGGGCCTCACGCCGGTGTGTTGTGTCAGATGGCTTTCCCAGTTGACCTTCTGAGTAAATTTCCGGTGGCAGAAGGCACACTCGTAGTCCTTGTGCGGGTCGTGGATTTTGAGATGCAAGCGCAGGCTGCCTTTGTGTCTCAGGAATTTGCCGCACACGTGGCACATCACCCCGCAGCCACAGGGCGCCGGCACGTAGGTCGACGGCGGCACCTGTGGCGGCTGTGCTTCGGCAGTACTTTGGCACCCAGGCACCGCGCACCTGGGCTTCCACCCTTGGGCGTGCCTGAGCGAATGCGTTTCTAGGCCGCTCCTCCGTGCGAATCTGCGCGGGCAGAGCGAACAACTGAACGGCTTGGTGTGAGTGTTCAGGTGCGAACGCAGGTTGTTCTTCTTGGTAACG
>WBZZ01000951.1:135000-162849 GCA_019918135.1 Paulinella micropora | reverse complement strand
TGGCCAACTGGCTGACGCAGTACAGACCAGAAATGACGCTGGAGCTCGCACTGGACAGCGAGAACGAGCTTTCACTCAAATTGTACGACGAGGGCAAGAGCTTTGAGCACACGAGCGCCCTGTCTAACCTGCGCGTGCCGGCTGACGTGGTTACGACCGACGGCAACACCCTCCGGTGCGACCAGCTGGCCGACGTGGGCTCGACCGCGCTGTGTGCGGTGGCCAGGCACCACCACAAGACCAACAGCCACGCGCGCTTCTACGTCACCAACGCCGGCTGGCGGTCGAGTCCTGTCTGCTCGATGTCTCGGAACAGCGCAAGAGCTGCACCTACCTAGCGGACGTGATCCAGTACCGCGAGTGCGAACGGCCCAGAATACGCAGCGAGCTGCCCGGCCAGGCTGGAGACGGGCTCTTCTATTCGCTGGACACGGTCAAGAAGATTCTGAAGGCGAGCAGTTTCCAGGAACGCAAGAAGGGGCGCGTGATGCACTGGCCGCAATTCCAGCTCGTCGAGTGCCTTCCGCAGTTGCTCCTCTGGCGGAGGGTCGTCCATAACCAATGCGTGCCCGCGCACAAACTCCTGGAACACGAGCTCGTTCCTGTTGTGCTCTATTTCTGTCTTGCGCGCCAGCAGGCATTCCACGAGGTTGGAATTCACCTCGACCGAGTACAGCTTTTTGCCGCTGGCGTCGACGACGTCCTTCCACCGGAGGCCAACGTCCATCATCAGGTATATCGCGTCCTTATCTTTAGGATTGGAGCTGAGCGTCACTTTCCGGATCTGTTGTCGCTTCTCGTTAAAGTTCTTGGCCAATTCCTTGTACACCTTGTCATGCTGCCACGGCCGCACGGGCGCATTGTCGGAGCGCACGGACGGCGGCCGGAACCCCTCGCCAAAGTAACAGTAGACAGTCCTGTCCCGCACACGGCGCGCGCGCATAACCATCTGCCACAGGATCCTAGCGGGCGGACCACCCCTGGCAATGCTCGTCCCGTTCGCACAGTGCAGCATCACACACTCGATCTGGTCCTGTAGGTCGGCCGCCACGCACAGCGAGCTCGTGTAGATCAGTATGATGCAGCCAGAAGTGTAGTCGCTTGGTTCCGAGGGCCTAAACAATTTGTTGATGTTGGATATCATCGCCTGGCTCTCCCCCGGGGGGTCTGCGCAGTCAAGATCCGCACCCTAGCCCTCGCGCCCAGATCGGGTCTACCTCCTCGACCTTGCCGTCGTCCCTCGTCTCGACTTTCTTCCCCTTGGCGTCTGGCCTCTCCGGAGCTTCGCCGGCCGCCACGAACATGTCGTAGATAGCCCTTGCTTCGCGGTTCGAGCGGCAGGGCACGAGCGTCTTTTTCCCTTCTCGCAGATTAGTTCGCAGCTTCTCCAGCCATACCTCGAGCTTGCCTACAACCTTGATATCGCGCCTAAGGTGCGGCGGCACGTAGCGGTAGTCGTGGAACTGTACTTCGGATTGCTTTGCGATCCCGTTGGCGCCCACGAAGAAGTCGTAGCACGTAGAATCGGAGGCCAAGTCCTTGTCCATCACCAGAACGTGCGGGGTCTCTTTGCACAGCTTTTCGTAGATGGCGTTGTTCTCGCGCAGGTTCCAGCGGTTCGTCTGCATCGAGACCCGCTGGTCGGCCAGCAGCCTGAACTCGTCCAGAATGAGCAGGTCGTAGCTGATCAACGTCCTTGCGTTGCCTTGGTTGACCACCAGACGGTGCAGGGACTCGTATTGCACGATAATCCGCTTGTGCTGTGACAAGCAGCCACTAGCGTCCGTCGGCGCGTTCATGTAGTTGGCCAGCGTGGAAATCTCGATGCCGTTCTCGTCCAGGAAGGAGGCTAGATCCCCATTGACACAGGACGCCTGTGTCCGCCGGCCGGTCACGATGCAGACCCTGGCATCTGGGTCCGCCCGCAGCAGCTCCAAGATGGAATTCCTGGAAGCGTGCGACTTGCCTAGCCCCGTAATAGCGTTCACCAGCTGGTAGCGGAACTTGTCGAAGCTGATCGGGTGCATGTACTCCTTCTCGAACACGTCATCCTCTGTCCTGTAGATGCCGGAAGCCTCAAAGCCCAGCTGCTCCGCCGGTGAGCCCTTGTCCTCCGCCTCCAGCAGTTGTTCGCGGTCGCCGTCCTGCGCAACCATGGAGCTGCACTTCCAGCCGAGCCTAGCGAGCTTGGGCAGCCTCGTGAGGTCCTTGCGGCCCTGGGGCCTCGTCTCTGTCTCGCCGTAGTCCACCGCGGAACAGAACTCCGCCAGCTCGCGAAGCATCGCCTCGTCCACCACGTTCTGTCTGTCCTCGATCACCAACGAGTCGTGGCGCAGGCAGATCGTCTCGCAGCCCTTGTCCCGGAAGAAGGCCATGGCGCGGGACATGACTTTCGCTTCGTAGCGAGTAGTCACAAAGTGCACGAACGCCCCCTCGACGTTCTTGTAGTTGATGTGCCTGACGCGGTCCCAGCCCAGCTTTTGCCTCTTATCGCAGTAGTCCCACACCTTCCTGTAGTGAGGCTTGAGCACCGCGATCGCGTGCAGGACCGAGTTGCGCAGCTCCCGGGCAAAACGGAATGGGGGCAGGCCCGTTAGGTCCCCGCCGTGCAAGATCCTGAGCAGTATCTCCTTGGCGCCGTCCCTCGACTTCCCGAAGACTTCGGCCGTCTTCTGCAAGCACTCTTCCCGGTTCTCTACAAGCTTGCGCAGGGAAGCCAGGGGGGCCGGATCGCTGGCCAGGCTTTCCGCCAGCCACAGCAAGAACACGGGCACGCTGTTGTTGATGTCGACCTCCTGGCAGAACGCAGGCAGGACCAGGCGGCGCAGGGCGATAGGCGCATTCTGCATCCCGGTCGTAGCGTAGGCCCGGCCGCCCTTGGTGCCCTTGCCGTAGCGGTAGTCAACGCAGTAGCCCCCAGTCGCGATCACTTCCTTCTGCATGCAGTCCAGCAGTTGCTTGTGAACGGGCGCCAGGCGCGGCTCGGCCAACAGGTCGCGGACGGCGGGCAGGTCCAATATCTCGTAGAACCTGTACACGGCTGCCCTTTTCGTCTTGTCTTTGCTGGTAGGAGCGGCCTTCTCGTCGGCCGACTCGTCGTCGCTGGCGGACTGGACAGGGCTGGGTGGCTCGCTGTCGCACTCTTCCGCTTCGCCGCCCGTGGCCGCCGCCGCTTGTTGTGTCCACTTTCTCTTGCGCCGCGCTCTGTCATGAAGGGACTGCAGTTCGGGGCTTTCGCCGTCGTCGTCATCGAAGGCAGTGACGGATGGCATGGCTGTCTTGTGTTCTTGCATGTAGGCACCTACAAAAAAAGATGTAGCGGTCGGTCATCGGACGAGACAGCAAAATTTTGACGGGTTTTGCGGTAATTTTTTTTGCAGGGCAAGAAATTTTGACTGGTTTTGCGATGCGGTAATTTTTTGGCAAGGCAAGAAATTTTGACTGGTTTTGCGATGCGGTAAAATTCCGGAAAATCGGCCTCAATTTACGGTAAGGACAAAACTGCAATAGGTTCGTTCCGGCTGCGACCACTTTCGGTCAAGGCAGACTCGAGTCTTATGAGAGTGACACGGGTGCCGCACACGTGACAGTAACGGTCTTCTAGAAATTCACCGGTGCGCCGGGCCCGGATGCAGGCCATACACATACAGCCATATCACTGCCTTTTTGTCCCACACTACTGCCTTTTTGTACCATATCACTGCCATTTTCGCCGTATCACGAATATTTCGGCCATATCATGGCTCTCAGGGACAAAAAGGCAGCGGGCGCGTGCCATTGGGCAAGGACACGCGACCGACTACCAGTCCGCCCTCACAGTCCAAGGACCAGAGTACCGACCAGATGCGCAGACAAGGAGACGACCGACACGACCGTACCGCCAAGCGCCGACGGCTGACCGGCCAGCCGCTCGTCGACGAGTTCGCACGTCCGACCGACCCGCCCGCCGTGCCCATCGTCCGAGCCCCGTTCACCCTGGACACACTGGCGCGCCTCGCATGCAGTCTTTTTCTGCCAGTCGTTAAAATTGTACTACCGATTAAAATAGTTGTAATTGTCTAATCTACAGATTTAATAATAATACAGAGAGATTACCTTACTTTAATTAGTTTACTAGATCCTATTTTACTAATACTGAACAGGCAGGGAGGTGGCGCAGAGGGGGGGGAGCAAAGGACACAAATTGAATTTTTGGCATGCTTCCGGAGGAGTTCTTAGGCACTAATATATATATTCTGATAGCCCGCATCGAGACGAATCTGAATCAGCAAAAATTACGTAAAAAGGTCCAGGATTGGCCGAGATAGACGCTTGCAAAGTTTTGGGCGGAAAAAGTACAGATTTTTCCGGTGGGCGGTGGGCGGTGGCGGGGAGGGGAGGCAAAAAGGAAATAGCCAAAAATCACAAGCGGAAAAAATGGACCCGCAGAGTAAGCATGACGTGGCGCGAGCCCAGACGATTTTTGGCCTCAGAACCCTAGTTCAGCCGAACTTGGGAAGTGGGTAGCTGGCTAGAATAGAACCCTTGATGGTTTTGGACATGTTTGCAGCTTGCTGGTGCTATATGTATATATATCCTGAAAGGTTGTCTAGTGATGAATACGAATCACTTGTACACACACACGCAGTGCTTAGTTTAGCTGCAAACGGTCACTTGGAAAAATGGGGTCGGCCCCATTTTTCCGTGACTTTGACCAAGTCTTTGGACTGCGCCCAGAGGGTTCCTATAAGGTTTGAATATAGAATTAGATAGCCCACACCAAGGGGAATCTACTGGCACAAACAGCTCGCAAAAATCTCGGGTATTGGTTACAAACGGTCACTTGGAAAAATGGGGTCGGCCCCATTTTTCCGTGACTTTGACCAAGTCTTTGGACTGCGCCCAGAGGGTTCCCATAAGGTTTGAATATAGAATTAGATAGCCCACACCAAGGGGAATCTACTGGCACAAACAGCTCGCAAAAATCTCGGGTATTGGTTACAAACGGTTACTTGGAAAACTTGGAAAAATAGGGTCGGCCCCATTTTTCCTTGACTTTGACCAAGTCTTTGGACGGCGCCCAGAGGGTCCACACAAGGCCTGGGCACATAATCAGACAGCTCGCATCACAAAGAACCTAATACAGTAAAAATTTCGTAAAAATAACATTGATTAGCTGAGATAGACTCATGTGAAGTCGAGTGTTTTCAGTGTGTGTACGTGCCTGTGCAGATACATGACTGTGCTGGACGTTGCCTACGGCGCGGCCGACCGAGCGAGCGGCAAAGGGGACGGCCTCGGCGACAGCGGACCAAGACCTGAGCCAGAGCCGGCGGTAGAGATCGAGTTTGCCTGTCGAGGGGGCGCTGCGCCCATAGGTATAGCCAGCTCAGCAGGCATGCCCATGGGCCCAGCCGAACGTCTCGGCGAAGCTGCTCGCGCTCTGCCACGGTTCATGCCAGCGCCCGCGGGACAGGACGACGGGAGCGACGAGGAGGACGACGAGGAGGACGTCGACATCCTGACCATCGGCCCGCCGCTACCTACGACGCCGCCACCGCTACCGCTGACGCCCCCGCCCCCCGCGCCCGTCCCAGAGGAGGAGAGGCCCGCCAAGAGACGCTGCCTGCACGCACCGACCGGCAAGCACTACAAATACTGCGAGCTACAGCGGGCTACGGACAAGGACAAGAAGAAATACGGCTGGCAGGAGAGCGACGGGCCCGCCATCAAGGTGGTCTGGCAGGACCTCGAGACGAAGCACCGCAGCCTGTCACTGGAGCCGCTGGACTACGTGCTCACCTGGCAAGAGGAGGACGGCCACTACGCGGATCTGCACTGGCGGCGAACGATTATGGAGGAGGTCATGGGCAAAAGCACGCCGTACAGGCCGGTCGGGGACTCTAGCGTTGTGTCGCGTGCCGGAGCCTGCTCAGCAGGCACGGCCGTAGCACAGCGCTTCCGCCTTGACAAGCCTTACGCGTGCTTAGCCATGGCCTTGTTCAACTTGTGCAACGCCCCGAAGCGCTACAAGGAAAAGCTACGTTCAGAATTCAAGAGATCAGTGGACTGCTACCCTATCTTCTACGAGTACCTGAACGAGCTGGAGAAGCAAGGGCGGGCACTGGCTATCGTCTCCCGCGAGCCCCTGAAGAAGCGTGGTACCGGTTGGCTATTCGATGGAACCGCGCCGCTGGGCATCCTCGTCCACAAAGGCCACGCCTACGGCATCGACCCCGCGCGGCAGTTGGTATTCGACTGCAAGTCTACAGTAGCCCGGCCCCTGACCGATCTCGCCGCCATAGGCATCCACGCCTCCAACACGCCCTACGAGTGGCTAACAGTCACGCCGCTCTAAGATAGACATTGACCTTGCCACTCTCCTCTGGCCAGTGCCACCTGCCAGAACCCAGACATGTCGAAGTTCTGTTTACTATATAAATAAAATCATCTACCGGGGTTCTGACAGCCACCCTTGTCAGAACCCACACCGCGCCGCCAGGTTTGCCAACCCCCACCCCACCCCCCAAAATACACGGTTCTGGCAGGTGCCACCGCCCACCCCTCTGTCACTACCCTGGCAGCGGGGGCCCCCTCCCCCTCCCTCTAATCCAGCCACCTGAAAAATCCGGTGGCCGGTGCCGCTGTCAGAACCCACACCTGAGCCACTTTTATTTACTATATAAATAATCCTATCTGGCAGGGGTTCTGACAGCCACCTGAAATTTCCGGTGGCAGGTGCCGCTGTCAGAACCCACACCTGAGCCACTTTTATTTACCATATAAATAAACCTAGCTGGCAGGGGTTCTGACAGCCACCTCGAAAATCCAGTGGCCGGTGCCGCTGTCAGAACCCACACCTGAGCCGTTACGCTACGCTATAACAATAACTGGCAGGGTTCTGACTGGTGCCACCACTCCCTCTCTGTCAGAACCCACACCTGAGCCGTTACGCTACGCTATAACAATAACTGGCAGGGTTCTGGTCTGGTGCCACCTGATGCCAAGGCACCGGGGGGCCCCTCCCCTCCCCCCCCCTCTTTTTTTCCTTCTGGTGGTGCCACCGTGTCAGAACCCACACCTTGTCCGTTACTCTCCGCTATACTCATACTTGGCAGGGTTCTGGCAGGTGGCACCGGAGCCCACTGTGTCAGAACCCACACCTGGGCCGTTACGCTGCGCTATAACAATACGTGTCGGGGTTCTGACAGCCACCACCACCGCGGGGGAAAAAGAGGGGAGGGGTGGGGGGGGGTCCCCCGGGGCCGTGGCATCAGGGGCGGGTGCCACCGTGTCAGAACCCACACCTGGGCCGTTACGCTGCGCTATAACAATACGTGTAGGGGTTCTGGTGTGGTGCCACCTGATGCCAAGGCACCGGGGGCCCCTCCCCTCCCCCCCCCTCCTTTTTCCCGCCGGTGGCGAGCCTTGTCAGAACCCACACCCGGGCCGTTACGCTCCGCTAATACTCTTACGTGGCAGGGTTCTGGCAGGTGGCACCGGAGCCACTTTGTCAGAACCCACACCCGGGCCGTTACGCTCCGCTAATACTCTTACGTGGCAGGGTTCTGGCAGGTGCCACCAGCCGAAATTTCCAGGTGATATGGCTGAAATAGGCAATGTTGCGCCAAATGCCGAAATTCCCCCTGGAAATGCCATTTTTCCAACGTGATATGGCCGAAACAAGCAGTGACACGCAAATGCCGAAATTCCCCGAGGTAATGCAACTTTTCCCGTTTCGGGCCGGCCGTGCAACCAATGCCACTTTGTGGTTGTGGGAAAAGTTGTGGTTGTGGATAAAGTTGTGCTTGTGGATAGCAGATGCCACTTTTCCTGCATCGGGCCGGCCGTGCAATAATTGCCGATTTTGCGCGGAAATGCCATTTTGCGTAGTCCGGGCCGGCCGTGCAACCAATGCCATTTTGCAGGTACAAAATTGCAATGGTTACCAGGCCGGTCCGCAGGGTACAAAACGGCAATTCTTACCTGATCGGGCCGCGAGGGACAAAATGGCATTACTTTTTAGCAGGCCTAACGTAGATTTTTTATATATTAATAAATATGTATATATATATATATATATATATATATTAATATATATATATATATATATATATTTGTTAATTCCATATATATTTATTATTATTGTTATTACTATTTTATTATTATTATATTATTATTATTATTATTATTATTATTTTTATTTTATTTTAATATTTTTAATCTAAGTTATTTTATTTTAATACTTTAATATTTTGATAATTTCTCATTACCTTTAATAACTTGAGACGTAGGTCACCATCTAGTTAAATCAATAGCTCTTGAGCTAACGATTTGTATGGATCGACCAGAGGTTAAATTGTTAACTTCATTAAACCGAAGGCCTAGGCCTAGTAGTAGTAGTAGTAGTAGTAGTAGCTGTATGATCCACTTCAAGATACCAACAGCCGCAAAGTCGTAGGGTCGTAGGGATTTCATATTTTGTGCATTCTAGGCCGGGATGCCAGGGAGGTTATTAAATTAATGTTTAAAATAACCAAACGTAGTAATTATGTTTTTTAATTAGTTTTGCATTTAAAATAAATCATTTTTAACTAACTAAATAGTCAGACTACGGTTACGGCGCGTGGACCTGATTAAATTTTCAGCACTTACCATGCAATACCGCCTGATGCAAGGCTAATCTTTATTCCTGATGCTGTAAAACATCAACACATTTACAATTAGATAAATTCAATAAATACAAAAGAAAAAACAATATATTGCTGTGGTGGCACTTGGTACCGTAAAACTCACTGACATGAACACATTTTCACTACTTACCATGCAATACCGCCCGACCCAAGCTAATCTCCATCCCTGATGCTGTAAAACCTGAATATAGATAAAATTCAAAGAATATAAAAGAAAACACCAAATGCACTTTAAAATATTGCTGTGGTGGCACTTGGCACCACCAAACTAACATCACTTAGACCCATACACCCCCCGCCCAACCCAAGACAAATCTGCTGTCTCGACGCCACGCGACTGCAATTACTGCGACGAAATCATCAGAAACACAAAAAACACTAAATAAAAAATATTGTTGGTGTTTAGACTGGTGGCACCAAAAAATCTGGTGGCTTTTGCTGCGCAAGCTTGCAAAAACTTCATTTCACAGCATACCATACATTCCATGAGCTCTCTCCCCTCTCTCCTAGGTCTTATGTGTTTCAGCACCAAGACCTAGATTGTACATGAGATTGTGCATGGAATATGTGTGATTGTGCATGAGATGAGAAGCGTTAGATGTAAAATTGTGTGAGATGTGTATGGTTGTAAATTATTTCTCATCCGCCACTCACCACTACCACACCCAAGCGAAAAGACATAATGTAAATGGGTGGGTGGGTGGGATTCTTGTAATGCATTAAAAACGAAACTAGAAGCACTTTTGTGCAAAACAAAAAATGCAAATCTGAGAGTGGTAAGGTTGTCTTACTAATCTTCAAATTTTCTCGCGGGAACAAACGTTCCCGCTCCTTTTATAGCGGGAACAAAAATAATCAAGTCTACTCAAGAGTCTCTCTCACGGCCCACTCTGCCTGATATGGAGCATTTAGGTATTTGTGAAATGACACTTTTGCTGCGCAAGCTTGCAAAAATTTCATTTCACAGCATACCATACATTCCACGAGCTCTCTCCCCTCTCTCCTAGGTCCCGAAAAGACATCTGGAAAAAAAATTAGTAAATGTCACTTTACCCTGGCAAAATGCAGTAAAATTGCCTATAATCCCTCAAAAGTTGCCTTTTTGACCCAACTAAAAATAAAAGGCGACTGGAAAAAAATGAAGAAAGACTTCATCAGTCTGTTTATTGCTGATTAACGTTGTTTTGACCTGTGCGTTGGTATTATCCTTGATACACCCTTTCTGTTGATGATATGATCCCAAAATGTTAGTAATCAAGCTTTTTTTTGCATATGTAATTCCTCGAACGAGAACGGCGACTACCAACGTTCAGAATTCTGACCCATTTACTATCGTTGTTGTGCTTGCATTCTGCGCGTTCACATAGTTTGTGGTTTGTTCTGTATGTGTATATCTGTTTGTGTATGCTTGCATCCTTGCTATCTTCGAGATTGTTTTTGTTGGTGAGTTTTTATGTTCTACTAGATGTGTCTGATATAAATGTTTTGTATGAATATTCCAGTAATTAGTGATGTAAGTGGTTATATTGCGTTTGAAATCGATGAGAGTATAGGTGGTATCGTTTTAGTTATGAAGGACGTGTTGTATTTGCATGGTAAGTTATTGACTTTAAATTTAGTGTATATAAGTTCTTAAATATTTTGGGTGGTTATTGTGTCGTTTTTGTCTGGCGCTGTTCAGATATGTTTTTGGCGTGTTAGATCTCTTACTAGACTCTGAGACTGTCGTGTTTAACATGTCAGCATATCCTGGACTCAATTTTTGTATGATTGCTCTGTTCTCTGCATGAATTACGTCTGCATGTCTATATCACTATAAAATGTTGGAGGAAATATATTGTTATGTGGCCGATATTAATTGGTATTAAGCGATTTATTGGTGTAGTAATGTCATTACGTGACATGAATTTAACGCCATATATCTTAGTCAAATGTGTCTTTCTCCTGGACTAACATAACAAATTTGTATCTGAATTTTTACATTAAATTGTATTCCAGTACAGTATGGAAATCGATTTCATAAACGGACTTCCAGCACTTAACTTGTGAACCATAGCAGATACTATCGTCAAACAGTTGTGTAGGCTGTAAAAGAATGTATTTAATTTGAGAACAAGGAAGTACCTAGGTAATTTTAACTCCTGCCTGCAGAACGCTCGTAATGGACAATTTGTTTTCTAAACTGACGTCGCGCACGTATTTGAACACACATGTACTTTTGTCCGACCACAATCCTTGCCTCCTGATTGCGTATATTTTCATCCCCAACCTTGCCGCTTCGGTGGCTGAATCAATTCTATTTGAATGTGACGCATATCTAACTGGATCTAATCTTATGCGTGCCACTTGCTCTTTCAGAATGCTGGATGGTGTTTTGCTGCTTAAATGCTCCAGACTGTTTCACTCGATTTTGAAGAAAAGAGGCGAACTATCTGTGAATGAACCTCGAAATAATTTTTTCATGGACTGCAAGTATGCCCGAACCCATTTGACAGCGCAGAATATTTCTGTGCCTTGTCCGACGTACACTAGCTTCTCACCCTTGCCGTTCTTGAGCCGGAGTACCATGTATTCGCATGGGATGTTGTTTATTGCAGTCGTGTGGAACCATATATCCTCCACCTTAAGTGCAGTGATATCGCCCACTCTTGTCATAGAGATCCATTGGAACAAGATCATGGTGCTGTTTCTGCTATCTCTCCAATCTTTGAGGGGTAGTTGGAGTATCTTGAGTAGGTTGTCAGTCAACAGTGGATATTTGCATTCCTTGCCCGGCGGGGCTTCTGCCATTGCTCTTTCCTTTGCCATTTGCACCAATGGGGTACCGGTGGGGTCACAATAAGGAAGTAGTACATACTGCGTCTTAATAGCGGCGAAGTTCCCTTTGATTGTACTCTCAGCGTATCCACTTTCACACATGTGTCTCAAGTAGTGAGCGACCGTCTCCGCTGTGGCCGGGAAATGGATTCGGTTGTGTGCAATGCACCAACTGACAAATTGCTTGCGTGATGCTGCGTATGCATCCATTGTTGACTGTCTTTTCTTGCCTTGGCTGGCCCATATTGCTATGTCAGCGTCATTAAGTACGACGTGGCCTATAATAATACAAAAAGATGTAATGAGCAAAATCAAACAGAACTGCAAGCATGTGCCACTGAGGTCTATGTATATGGAGCGGATGTGTGTGCCATGTTGGTGCTAGCGTGTACGCTGCGGGTGGTAATGAGAATGAATCTTGCGTGTGTTCTATCACTTGTGGCCACCAAGGTCGTCCCCGCCATTGGGGTATCACAAATGCAATTCGCTTGCGGTAGGTAGGTAGGTAGGTAGGTAGGTAGGTAGATAAATAGATAGGTAGGTAGATAGATAGATAGATAAAGGATTGACTGTCCTATTTGCCCAAAGTTCGGTGCCCACACGTCTTTGGTCGTCATTTGCCATCGGTGGGTGATTGTTTTTATAATGTCTGGGTGAACAGTCAAGTTAGTCAAGCCGGCAGTGAGTGCCTTTGAGTTTGCATCTGCCCTTGTGTTGAGCGATCGCTCCACCCATCCCCAGAGTTTGTTTTTGATGTTAAGCTGGTGCGTGTACACATCGTCAATGTTTTTGCACAGTTGCGTGAGGTGTGCGCATTTTGTTGAGCTGCCTTTCTGTAAGTCTATCACAGCGTTAGCTGAGTCAAAGACAGTGAGCACTGTGTTGCGGTTGCTCAAGATGTGCTTAAAGTGTAGCGGAACCACTGTGGCCGCCCAGAGCTCTCTGTGAGTAGAAGAGGTGCCGATGAATTCGGTGGGCAATGGTATGGTCACGTCCATGTTTAATACATGGCCGCCCACTGCAAATTCCCCCGCGTCGAGCCTCAACTCGATGTACGTCTGTGCCTGGAAAATAGCTCGTTTGCACGTTTCGCAAAGTGTGAAGCCAGTATTGGAGTTCTGGTGGGGTGCAAACGGTTTCCAGTTCAATCCTCTTGCATTGTGTGACTGTCGCCAGCGTGACTCGCGTGAATAGCATTGCGTTCTGCAAAGCTAACTTTAACGCGATGATCGAAGCAGCTGTTGAGTGTAGCTGTTTGACCGATGCCCCATGAGCCGAGTGAACGTCGCTGAGTAGCTGGAGGGTTGAACGCAGTAGCTTCAACCTTTTTTCCTCCGGTACCCCGATCCAGCCTTCTTTGCTGTTAATGATGTAGCCCAAGTACTGTACTTCATCTGCTGGCTCCCAACACGTCTTCTCTGAGAGGGGGAGGCCCAGGAGGCTGAAGAGCTTTCACGAACAAAAGAACGCAGGTATGCCATCGTGTGTCCGGGCAAGTTTGATTGCGAACAAGAAATCGTCGGCGTATTGCATACATGGTATGTTCAGGGCTCGGATCAGTCGCACCACTGCGCGCATTGTCTTTCCAAACCAAAACGTGCAGTGCAGAAGCAGTAGAGCAATGTAGTGTTTTGATAAGTCTTGCCGTTGTGTCGGAATGCTGAGTAAGGTCTGCTTTGTCGTGATGGAGGAATCGAGTAGAATGCTAGTTTGAGGTCCACCACAAATAGCTTCGTGCCCGCGTCGCCATCCAATACCAGTTGTAGGTCCTTTTCTAATGTCTCCATGGTGAAGGGAGCCTTTGCTTGAAACGAGTTACTAAAGCGCTTGTCGGTGCAGAGCTTCGTTTTCTTAATTCTTGCTGGATCCGCGAGCACTTGTAGTGGTTCAATCATGATGCATTCCTCTTCTCTTACTTCCACTGCGTCTCCGCGTTTGATCATATCGTTGATCTGTTCACTAACGAAATCTATATGCTCGAAATAGGAAGGATGGTTGGTGAAGTCTGTAGCTGGCGGTGTGTGTTCGAATGTCAGCTCAACCCCGTATGCTAGCCACGATAGGACTACGGGGTCTGTCCCAATCGCTTTCCAATATCCTAACTTTGCTTTGATAGCATGTGCAGGGTCAGTGGAATCAGCCCACGGGTTGCCGCGGTTGAGTGTTTCCCCCATTGTCATTAGCCGGTCGCGTGCTTCCTCCAAGGTGCAAGATGCGTAAATTTGAACGTCGATAGTAGGTGATCGAAGAAGTTCCGTCACATATGGAATTTCTACTTGCGGTATCGTCTGTCGCGATGGGCAGAAGTATGCAAGATGTCCGGTCTTTTTGCACCATACGCACTGCATGGTCCATGCGTATTCTTTGAACACTTTTGATTTCGGCCCTGATTTTGGTAAAAAGTCTGAAATCTTGCCGACCAATTTCGGGCATGAGTATCTGCCAGTCATAGTAAGAGATAATCGTTTTTAATATATACTTAGTGATGGCCGAGTCGGTATTTCAATAAGCAAACGTAATATTTTATTAAACTGCTGCCTGTCCGGCGCATTGTTACGTTCTTTTGACTAGTCACTTTAAACCGGTGGCGTGTTGCCGTGCGAGTCTGACTTTATGAAGTGTTCAGAAATGCATCTCAAAGTAAGGATAATATATATATTTAATGCGTATGCACTGCTTTTTCTGTTGCATGATGCATGGGCGTCAAGCTCGACTACATACGCAACTACTGCTCGTGCGGATGTGCGATGTGTATGCGTGTTTGTGAGCCGCAGTGTGCTTGAATGTTCAGTTAGTAGTACGAGGCGGGCGCAGATTGGGGTTCAGGGTCCAGCAGTGTTCTGCGGTGTGTCCGCGCTTGTGACAGTGGGTGCAAGATGCATGTGTGCGCGCGCTAGTAGGTATGTATGGTGGTGGCACTGCTGGAGTGACTGCTATGTACCCCGTCGGGTTTGTGGTTGCGGTGCTGGGATCGCGTATTGCATGTGCGGCTGCTGCCCGATTGATGGACTGTACCTTCGTTGAAATTAAAATTTCGTCGAATTTTGTCTAGTAGCTTTGAATGCTCTACTGTATCGTATGCTTTCGAGAGGTCTACATAGAGAGCTAGTGCTAGCTCTTCTTTGTCTTAATGTTTTTGTATTTGGTTTATTATGGTTTGGACTGTCATGGTTGTGCTTGAGTTAGGTCGAAATGCGTATTGTGTATGTGACTCTCTGTCTCTCTCTCTCTCTCTCTGTCTCTCTCTCTGTGTCTCTCTTCTTCTTCTTCTTCTTCTTCATTTTTATTGAGAGAATAATTTTACAATTGGACTCAGGGAACGTCCACGTGAAAAATATAGCTAGTAAGTTATACCTTTATCTAAGGTGGAAACCTAGTTATTCAGTACTAGTTGAGCGTATTAAGGAAGATATCGATATTAAATTAGTATTCAGCTGCTCAGTATTAATATTATATTATAGTTATTAAAATTAATATTTCTGTTTAGATATATTGTGCGGTGATATTAATATTATGTTGTTATGTTATGTATATATGTTATTGTAAAGGTGTAGTCGTTTATGTGCGGCGGCCCCCCCTCTCTTTTCTTTTCCATCTAGAAGAAGAGAAAGAGAGAGAGAGAGAGAGAGAGAGAGAGAGAAAAAGGAGAGAAAGAGAGAGAGAGGGGGGAGTTGAGAGTGGGCGTGGTTGACCATATACGTCGATTGATCCGGAGAGTTCTCCTTCAGGTAGTAGACAAAGGAGCAAGCTTGGTGTTCCCTTTCTCTCTCTCTCTCTCTCTCTCTCTCTCTCTCTCTCTTTTTTTTTTTTTTTTTTTTTTTTTTTCGCGCGTGTGCATATGTTACATATATTATGATGTTTGTTGATGTTTTAGTAGATATGTCATTAGTGCTTTTTTGAATGGCTTTATTTTTGTTTCATCTGTTATATGTTTTGGAATTGATTTCCATTGATCTGCAAAGATCTTGGTGAGGTATGGGTCTTTGTGGTTAACAAAGAGGCTGCCTTTTGTTGAGTATCGGGTTTTGTATGGATGTATGGTATTGATTGGTGTAAATGTGTTATTGTGGAGTGGTCTGAACGTCAACTCGCCGCCCTCCCAGTCGTTGCCGGCGGGCAGCCGGCGGAGGTCGTCGCTCACCTTGAAGGCCGCCAGCCCTCCCTTGTTCGAAGTGAAAAAGGTGCCCTGCAGGTCGGAGTGGGTCTTCCGGAGGAAATCGCCCACGCGCATCTTGTTGTTCTTGGGGAAAATGAAGTAGTCGCCCCAGTGCTCCGTCCAAAAGGCAATCACGGCCTCCAGCTCGGCCGAGCGCTCGAAGCGCGAGGCGTCCAGGCCGAGCGCAGACAGGCGGACCCTGCCCAGCAGCGCCTGGTACTGCTTGGCCGAGAGCTTCGCGAGCTTGTCGAGGCCCGCCACAAACGACCACCGGTACTTGCGCCAGACCGTGGTAGTAAACTTGACGGCCGGCAGCCCTTGGGCTAAGGGCACCCCGGCCTTCTTGCCCCAGGCGGCGAGCTCGCCATGGCCCGGCGCTACCTTGACTTCCGGCTTCGGGATCTCTTTCCGTTCCGTGGCATGTAACGTGTCCATCATTTTCTGGCAGTTATGGCGGGCTCTCTTTCTCTTTTTTTAATGGATTAGAATTGCGAGAATTTAAATCCAGCACGTACAGCAGTCGCGCGACGAGCCTTCTTCCGTTTTTTGCGGAGCGGCTTCGAGCCGAGGAGGTGGCTCTCTCTCGGCCTGGCGTTGCCGTCGGGCGGGGTCAGCAGGTTGCCGGTGATTGGTAAAAAAGTCCAGCCCAGTGTCTGGCAGATGGTGGCCCAGATCGCCGTCTGTCTGTGCTTGCTTTCGCTCTGCTTGAGCGGCGGCACGCGCGCGGCGAGGGCGGGCTGTTCCATGAGCTCTAGCAGCGCTCGGAGTAGTGAAGAATAATTGATAAAACAGGCGCGATGCCAGCCGTGCCGGACCTTGAGCAGCTCCCGCACCACCGGCCACGCCCCGTCTACCTGGTGGAACAGTGCTTCGAGCCTTTGAGCACTTCGCGGGTGGGCTCGGCCCCGCTCGTCAGCCTGTCCCTGGAGCCGCCGAGCAGGTAGGCGAGGCAGGCCGCCGGTCCAACGAGAGCGGGCCGAGCGGCTCTTCTTGAACACGTAGATCAACTTCGACGGGGTAATCTCTGTACCATTCACCCTCCACTTGTGGCAGAGATCTCTCGCCAGCTGCAGCAAGGCCTGGCTGACTAGCGGCTTCTGATGAATCCCCCTCAACCCAAATACCTGCCTCGTAATCTCGCGGAACCTCGATAATCGGGTGTAACCTTGCGGGCGCCTCGGCTGCTCCGTCATCTCGCCCTCGTCCCCCCGCATGCTGCCATTCACCAAGTACTGGTTCGACCCGTACAGTGAGTGCTCCCTCCCCACTAGCCCGCATGTCTTGCAAAAGGTCCCGCTCGTTTCCCGGTTGAAGACGAATTCGTGCTCGCACATTTTTGCGAGTGTGTGTGTGCGAGCACCGAATTCAAAAGCGGCCCGATTTAAATCGGGGCGCAGCAAATTGTTTTTCCCTCCTTCCGCCGTTAAAAAAATGGAAGGCACACAGATACACCGTAAGCGGCTCTGCCTGCACTGCGGCCACCCAAGCGCGCGCAAGGACGGCAAGTGGTTCGAGCTGCCCGTCGCGTACTCGCCCGTCGAGGGCTACCTGTACGTTTTCGGGCTGTTTTGTACACCGGCCTGTGCTTGGGCCTATGTCAGCTACGGAGTGCCGGAAACTCTGCGCTCACAGGCCGGAGATCTGCTCCACTCTTACTTGCGCCTGAATCTAAGGCAGCAAGTCATACGGCCCGCCCCGCCTAGGTGGGAGCTGCTCGAGTACGGGGGCACCATGACCATTTCGGAATTCCGGCAGGTAGGAGGGGTCCGGGACTGGGTGCTACCTCTAGCCAAAAGACTGCCAACACAAAAACGTTTTATTGGACCTAACCAAGGCAAAGCCTACGTCATCAAGCGCCTTTCGCGGCTTCCGGGACTGCGTCTACTTTCTGCTTCTTGACGCGCGCGGACGAAGACGACTGTTTGTGCTTCCTCTTGATCACCTTGGGCACACACCCGCTCTCCTGCCGCTCGAGCGGCACGGGCGGCTCGACGTTGGGCTGTTCTTCGTCGGCGGCCGCGCTCGACGAGACGATGGCGAATTTCAGGTAGCTGGCGCCACGGTTGAACACCAGCACGAGCGGCCCGTCCTTGTTGAGCCCGAGCATCACGCGCCCCTTCTTGCGTTCCTGGAAACTGCTCGCCTTCAGAATCTTCTTGACCGTGTCCAGCGAATAGAAGAGCCCGTCTCCAGCCTGGCCGGGCAGCTCGCTGCGTATTCTGGGCCGTTCGCACTCGCGGTACTGGATCACGTCCGCTAGGTAGGTGCAGCTCTTGCGCTGTTCCGAGACATCGAGCAGACAGGACTCGACCGCCAGCCGGCCGTTGGTGACGTAGAAGCGCGCGTGGCTGTTAGTCTTGTGGTGGTGCCTGGCCACCGCACACAGCGCGGTCGAGCCCACGTCGGCCAGCTGGTCGCACCGGAGGGTGTTGCCGTCGGTCGTAATCACGTCAGCCGGCACGCGCAGGTTAGACAGGGCGCTCGTGTGCTCAAAGCTCTTGCCCTCGTCGTACAATTTGAGTGAAAGCTCGTTCTCGCTGTCCAGTGCGAGCTCCAGCGTCATTTCTGGTCTGTACTGCGTCAGCCAGTTGGCCACTTCCTTCAGATCGATGCAAAACACCACGCGCACCTTGCTCCAGTTAAACTGGACATAGTCGCCTTGTGACTCTTCAAAGGGCATCCACAACTCGGCGCTCACGCCGTCGGCGACACCGACGAGCCCGAGGCCGGTCGGCGTGGCATTGATAGTGGCCTCGAGCAGCACGGGCGCCAGGCACTCGACCGCCCGGCGGAACAAGGGCCCACCACTCTTGGTGCGCCAGAGAAACACGACACCCATCGTAGCAGCAGAGAAATTCAAAAGTGGCAAGAGCTTTTTTTGACTGCCGGCCTTTTGCTTTTTGAAGGCCGCCGATTTAAATCCACCTCGATTTAAATCGGCACTCGCTTTCAAATCGCAAGAGGATGTCTGCCTCTCACAAAAACTTGATGATGTCTGTTCAATTGATCAAGAGCGCGAGCGATGGCAAGCAGCTGGCAGTCAAGTTCAACCCGGCCGAGGACTTGGAGAAAATCAAGCTGCAAGGCGAACCTCGGGCGGCCTACGGGTCAATTTTTGGAAATGTCGTGTACGACGGGAAGGCACTGACTCTCTTGCTGCCGCCGCTGGTCGTGGCTTGGGACCCTTCGAGCTTCCAGGACTCCAAGAAGGTGATGATCGATCTGAGTTTCCGCGAGGCCACGTCCCACTCGACCGTGCTGGAGGCCTACCAAGCTATCAGGGCCATTGATGAGAGGATGTGCGCGCTGGTTGTGCAAGCCCGGGACAAGCTGCTGCCCACCGTGAAACGAAGCGGCCCCCTGGCGAAAACAGACCAGGAAATCAAGTCTTACTACCAGGCCTGTACCCGTCCCCGTACCAGCGCCAAGAGCGACAGGGCCTGGCCCGCGCGCCTGGGCTGCACGCTGACGGGTGCCAAGATCCTGGGTGGAGAGGGAGACAACCAAGCCATTGCCAAGGGAGACGTAGTTCGCTGCCTGGTCCAAGTGACGACATTGTGTTCGCGCCAGGAGAAAGTTTCGCTCGGCCTCAAGATCATCCAGCTGCGAAAGATCACGGACGGCCTGCCCTACGCGGACATCAGCTTAACGGAAGAAGAGGCCTACGGTGTGTCGCTCAAGGAAGATTCTGCAGCCGACCCGAACGCGATGCAAATCGATGAGGAGTTTGTTTAATTAATTAAAAAAAGTGCTTCAAGCTACACAGACAGCACAGTCGGCCGGCCCCAGGGCCTTGCTAGCGGCCTGGGTTCGTATGTAATACGTAGTTTTGAGGCCGAGCTGCCACGCGTAGAACAAAGCGCTGCTGACTCTGCGCTCGGTAGGATTTGTCACATGTAAATTGAGCGACTGCAAGCCACACACGAATGGCCCGCGGTCGGCCGCCAAGTGTAGCTGCAAGCGCAAGGGGATCTCCCACACAGTCTTGTAGATTTTCCGGATGTCGTCGGGTAGGTCGCACCCTTGCACAGAACCGCCGTCGGTAATGATCTTAGCCCTGAGCTGTTCGTTCCAGAGCCCGCGCTCTTCTAGCTCACGCACCAAGTGCTTGTTCCACACGACGTGCTCGCCAGAGAGCACACGACGCACAAACACGTTCGAGTGGGCCGGTTCAAACGACTCGAAATTACCCAGGATCTGAGCGGTCGTGGCAGTCGGCATGTAGGCAATTAGCTGCGAGTTTCGTAGCCCATACTTGGTGATGCTCAGTCGGAGCGAGTCCCAGCGGTCGTCTGTCTGCTGCCTACCGGGCCACAGATCGAACTGCAGGAGCCCCTGGCTAGCAGGAGACCCGCCGAAACTCTTGTAAGCTCCCTTTTCCTGTGCCAGTTCACAGGACGCCCAGAGAGCACTATAGTACAGCTCATGCGCGATCTTGACATTGAGCTTCTGTGCCTCTGTTGAGTCCCATGGCATCTTCATCAGAGCAAACACGTCGGCCAGGCCATTGACACCAAGGGCCACCGGACGATGCAAGAGGTTGCTGCGCCTGGCTTCCTCCGTAGGATAGTCTGTAATGTCGATGACAGTGTCGAGATTTCTGATGGCTACACGCACGCACGACCGCAGCAACTCGAAATCAAAGGACTTGCGGTCCTCCGACACGAACCTAGGCAGCGCAATGCTGGCCAAGTTACACACGCTGTGCTCGCCACACTCACCGCCCGAACTGTATTGGACCACTTCGGCACAGAGATTCAAACAACGAATCGTGCCCAAGTTCTTTTGGTTCGATTTCGCGTTCACCGCGTCTTTAAACATGACGTAGGGGACTCCGCCCGACTCGATCTGTGCACGGCAGACGGCACTCCAGAGCTCACGAGCCTTGACGTTACGTCTCGCCAGGCCCAGCCTCTCGGCCCGCTTGTACTGGGACTCGAACTCCTTGCCGTAGAGGGCGTCCAGGTCGCCTACGCCCGTCTCGTCCGGGCAAAATAGGGACCATTGTTCATCCCGTTCTACACGCTCCATAAACAAGTCATTGACAGTAAGTCCCAGAAACAAGTCCCGGGCGCGTAGTTCTTCAGAACCTGTGATCTTTTTGAGGTCTAACCATTCAAACACATCGGGGTGATGTACTGGCAGGTAGACTGCGATCGCCCCCTTTCGCTTCCCGGCCTGATTTGCGTAGCGAGCGGTCTCGTTGAGCACTTTGCACAAGGGTACCACGCCGTCACTGTGCCCGCCCGTGCTGCGAATCAGGGACCCCTTGGCCCTCACGCAGCCGAGATGCAGACCAATCCCGCCTCCTCCTTTAGAGATAAGAGCAGTGTTTTTGATGGTGTCGTAGATGTCACTCAGCGAGTCGCCCTTGATCGGGAGCAAGAAGCAGCTGGAAAGCTGGCCCGCTCTTCTCAGCCCGCTGTTAAACAATGTTGGACTCGCGTGAGTATAGAATTGCAATGACATGAGGTCATAGGTCTCTTTGATGCATTTCAGTGGCTCTTTGGACTCGCGGCGGTGAAGGTGAACGGCAACACGAAGCCACATGAATTGTGCAGTTTCACATGCACGGCCCTGGCCGTCTTTGAGCAAATAGGACTTGAGCAGGGTTGAATAACCGAAATAGTCATACAGCATGTCTCGGCGGGCCTCGATCATGGCGTTTAGCTGCCCGGCGTTCTGGTCCACGAATATGCTGTAAGCTGGCTCCATGCCCTGCCTAAGCTTTTCCATGGCAGCGCTGAAGGTTGGGGGGCACTGCTTGGCGTGGT
This sequence comes from Paulinella micropora, assembly GCA_019918135.1. Classification (NCBI taxonomy): domain Eukaryota; phylum Cercozoa; class Imbricatea; order Euglyphida; family Paulinellidae; genus Paulinella; species Paulinella micropora. The sequence continues at coordinate 141,430 of WBZZ01000951.1, read as the reverse complement.
TGGATCCCAATAAACGACCGCCCAAGGATCCGTATTCCGGGTGCTGAATCGCGAGCGACGCACACGTTGACGCGGCCAACGAGTCGAGTTCGCTCGTCGGCACGAGGTCGTACAGGCCCCCGATAACCCTTTGGGAGACAAGAACGGGGTCAACGGCATGCAGATCCTCGGACAGGCTAGCAACTCGCGCCAGAATCTTATCGAGCGAAACGGCCTGTGTAGATCCATTACGTTTCGTGACCTGCATCGGTTTCTATACGTTTAGCTCCAGAACTTTTTTTTCCGTGTTCTACCGCAGCCCATGCCCCAAAGGCCGCATCAGCCGCTAGAATTTCGCCTCGTCCGGTGAGGGCATAGGAAGCCCACAGGAGCCCGTGTGTTTTTCGGTGTTCTGCCCACCACGCCTCTCCGCCAAAAAACCCTGTCTGCTTGTCGTCAAGCGCTCCGCTCAGCCAAAAAACAGCGGGAATTGCGGCCAGTGCTTGCATCCAGGGCTGCGGCCTGTAGATGGCCAGGCCGGCTACCGCCAGTCTGGCCGGAAGGCACCCGCCAAAAAACAGTAGCGAGTTGTCATCTTTATTTATTTGTGTGTCTGTCATGTTAGCTCAATCAGTCAGAAACTGAAGATGTAGGCTTTGATGTCGAAAGTTCAATTCTCTGATGTTGCTAAATCTCTGTCAGGCACCTCCTTTTTTTAATAACAAAAAGTTGTTACAAGTTTCTTTTTTTTGATGATTTTACACGTCCGCGTCATTAGTAACCTTTTGTCTCTTGGCAGGCGGCTGCTGCACGCTGACCGGCGGCTGCCACGGCTCGCGGACGGGGGGCTGCCAGAAGCCCACGTGCAAGCCTTTCAGTTCACCGGCCTCCTCGGTTGCTACTACTTTGTACGACACGATCTCAGGCCTCTTACCATCCGCGTTCTTTGGCAGTCGCCTGGAGCCTGTCTTGACTAGTGCAAAACCAAACTTGGAGAGCAGGGACTTGAGGCACATCACGGCCTTCTCGTGCGGCTGGTCCGTGCGAGTAGTTTCGGGATCCCGCTGCGAAATCTCCAAGTCCCGGAAGAGCTGTGCTAACCGGCCGCCCGTTTTGTTGATCTGTGCATTGGTGAGCCGATGGGCGGGAGAAAGCAGGTCGGGCAGCTGGCAGCCAAGCAAGGATGCAGTTTCCCTGATGACGTGGTGAGCGACGGTCGCGAGCTTCGCGTATTCAGTCACCTGCTTGCGCTGTTCCCTCGACCCGCTAAACAGGGCCTTGTCGTCGGCCTCGACCGCGTCGGCCACGGGAGACAGGGCCACTTGCATCAGGTGCAGCGCGCGGCGCTGTTTGCGCATGGCCTTGTACTGTGCCAGCAGCTCGTCCGCGGGGATGGCCTTGCCGCTCAGCGCCTGTTCGCGCATAGCGTGCAGATAGCCAGGGTAGAGCTGCAGCGTCTCTAGCACCACTAGTTCAACTTGTATGTATTTCCGCTTAGTGCCCTTCATGTTCTCGATGTCCTGCATGCGCTTCCGGGCATAAAAAGTGCTCCCGAGGTCCGCCCACTTGATGTGCTGCGACAGCACGAACTGGAGCTCTTCGTCGGTGGTCTCGCGGGTCCCGGCCAGCTCGTCTTCTTCGTCTGCTTGCTTGGACTCCACCACCGGGTCGCTGGCCGGCCGCCTCAGCTCGTCGAGCGCCTTCCGCAGCTGCTCCTCTGGCGGAGGGTCGTCCATAACCAGTGCGTGCCCGCGCACAAACTGCTGGAACACGAGCTCGTTCCGGTTGTGCTCCACTTCCGTCTTGCGCGCCAGCAGGCATTCCACGAGGTTGGAATTCACCTCGACCGAGTACAGCTTCCGGCCGCTCTCGTCGACGACGTCCTTCCACCGGAGGCCAACGTCCATCATCAGGTATATCGCGTCCTTGTCTTTGGGATTGGAGCTGAGCGTCACTTTCCGGATCTGCTGTCGCTTCTCGTTGAAGTTCTTGGCCAATTCCTTGTACACCCCGTCGTGCTGCCACGGCCGCACGGGCGCATTGTCGGAGCGCACGGACGGCGGCCGAAACCCCTCGCCAAAGTAGCAGTAGACTGTCCTATCCCGCACACGGCGCGCGCGCATAACCATCTGCCACAGGATCCTAGCGGGCGGACCACCCCTGGCAATGCTCGTCCCGTTCGCACAGTGCAGCATCACGCACTCGATCTGGTCCTGTAGGTCGGCCGCCACGCACAGCGAGCTCGTGTAGATCAGTATGATGCAGCCAGAAGTGTAGTCGCTTGGTTCCGAGGGCCTAAACAATTTGTTAATGTTGGATATCATCGCCTGGCTCTCCTCCGGGGGAGTCTGCGCAGTCAAGATCCGCACCCTAGCCCCGCGAGCCCAGATCGGGTCTACCTCCTCGACCTTGCCGTCTTCCCCCGTCTCGACTTTCTTCCCCTTGGCGTCTGGCCTCTCCGGAGCTTCGCCGGCCGCCACGAACATGTCGTAGATAGCCCTTGCTTCGCGGTTCGAGCGGCAGGGCACGAGCGTCTTTTTCCCTTCTCGCAGGTTAGTTCGCAGCTTCTCCAGCCAGGCCTCGAGCTTGCCTACAACCTTGATATCGCGCCTAAGGTGCGGCGGCACGTAGCGGTAGTCGTGGAACTGTACTTCGGATTGCTTTGCGATCCCGTTGGCGCCCACGAAGAAGTCGTAGCACGTAGAATCGGAAGCCAAGTCCTTGTCCATCACCAGAACGTGCGGGGTCTCTTTGCACAGCTTTTCGTAGATGGCGTTGTTCTCGCGCAGGTTCCAGCGGTTCGTCTGCATCGAGACCCGCTGGTCGGACAGCAGCCTGAACTCGTCCAGAATGAGCAGGTCGTAGCTGATCAACGTCCTTGCGTTGCCTTGGTTGACCACCAGACGGTGCAGGGACTCGTATTGCACGATAATCCGCTTGTGCTGGGACAAGCAGCCATTAGCGTCCTTCGGCGCGTTCATGTAGTTGGCCAGCGTAGAAATCTCGATGCCGTTCTCGTCCAGGAAGGAGGCCAGATCCCCATTGACGCAGGACGCCTGTGTCCGCCGGCCGGTCACGATGCAGACCCTGGCATCTGGGTTCGCCCGCAGCAGCTCCAAGATGGAATTCCTGGAAGCGTGCGACTTGCCTAGCCCCGTAATAGCGTTCACCAGCTGGTAGCGGAACTTGCTGAAGCTGATCGGATGCATGTACTCCTTCTCGTACACATCATCCTCTGTCCTGTAGATGCCGGCAGTCTCAAAGCCCAACTGCTCCGCCGGCGAGCCCTTGTCCTCCGCCTCCAGCAGCTGTTCGCGGTCGCCGTCCTGCGCAACCATGGGGCTGCGCTTCCAGCCGAGCCTAGTGAGCTTGGCCAGCCTCGTGAGGTCCTTGCGTCCCTGGGGCCTCGTCTCTGTCTCGCCGTAGTCCACCGCGGAACAGAACTCCGCCAGCTCGCCTAGCATCGCCTCGTCCACCACGTTCTGTCTGTCCTCGATCACCAACGAGTCGTGGCGCAGGCAGATCGTCTCGCAGCCCTTGTCCCGGAAGAAGGCCATGGCGCGGGACATGACTTTCGCTTCGTAGCGAGTAGTCACAAAGTGCACGAACGCCCCCTCGACGTTCTTGTAGTTGATGTGCCTGACGCGGTCCCAGCCCAGCTTGCGCCTCTTCTCGCAGTAGTCCCACACCTTCCTATAGTGAGGCTTGAGCACCGCGATCGCGTGCAGGACCGAGTTGCGCAGCTCCCGGGCAAAACGGAATGGGGGCAGGCCCGCCAGGTCCCCGCCGTGCAAGATCCTGAGCAGTATCTCCTTGGCGCCGTCCCTCGACTTCCCGAAGACTTCAGCCGTCTTCTGCAAGCACTCTTCCCGATTCTCTACAAGCTTGCGCAGGGCAGCCAGGGGGGCCGGATCGCTAGCCAGGCTTTCCGCCAGCCACAACAAGAACACAGGCACACTGTTGTTGATGTCGACCTCCTGGCAGAACGCAGGCAGGGCCAGGCGGCGCAGGGCGATAGGCGCATTCTGCATCCCAGTCGTAGCGTAGGCCCGGCCGCCCTTGGTGCCCTTGCCGTAGCGGTAGTCCACGCAGTAGCCCCCAGTCGCGATCACTTCCTTCTGCATACAGTCCAGCAGTTGCTTGTGAACAGGCGCCAGGCGCGGCTCGGCCAACAGGTCGCGGACGGCGGGCAGGTCCAATATCTCGTAGAACCTGTACACGGCTGCCCTTTTCGTCTTGTCTTTGCTGGTAGGAGCGGCCTTCTCGTCGGCCGACTCGTCGTCGCTAGCGGCCTGGACCGGGCTCGGCGGCTCGCTGTCGCACTCTTCCGCTTCGCCACCCGTGGCCGCCGCCGCTTGTTGTGCCCTCTTTCTCTTGCGCCGCGCTCTGGCTCGCAGGGACTGCAGGGCGGGGCTTTCGTCGTCGTCGTCATCGGAGGCAGTGACGGGCGGCATGTCTACCTTGTGTTCCTGCATGTAGGCACCTACAAAAAAAGATGTCGTGGTCGGCCGCGCACGCAGGCGAGACAGCAAGATTTCGACGGGGTTTGCGGTAAATTTTTTTGACAAGGCAAGAAATTTTGACTGGTTTTGTGGCGCGGTAAGTTTCCGGAAATTCAGCCTCGATATGCGGCAAGGACAAATGGCAATAGGTTCGTTCCGGCTGTGACCACTTTCGCTCGAGGAAAACTCGATTGTTCTGAGGGATGACAAGGGTGCCGCCCGTTTGGCAGTAACGGTCTTCTAGAAATTCACTGGTGCGCCGGGCCCAGATACAGGCCATACACATACGGTCATATCACTGCCTTTTTGTCCCACACTACTGCCTTTTTGTACCATGTCACTGCCTTTTTCGCAGTATCAAGAATATTTCGGCCATATCCGACACGACAATAGCGATCTTCCAGAACATTCTGTGCCATACTCAACTACGACAAGAAAGCTGGTTGCTGATGCCTTTTTGTCCTCTACTACTGCCTTCTTGTCCTAGCGTAAATCTTTTCCCCTTTTACGCCCTTGTCAGAACCCACGTTGCCCGCCAGGTTTGCCAACCCCCCACCCCACCCCCACCTGTCACGGTTCTGGCTGGTGCCACCGGCGGTGTCTTTGTCGGTACCCTGGCAGCGGGGGCCCCCTCCCCCTCCCTCTAATCCAGCCACCTGAAAAATCCGGTGGCAGGTGCCGCTGTCAGAACCCACACCTGAGCAGTTTTTATTTACTATATAAATAAACCTATCTGGCAGAGGTTCTGACAGCCACCTGAAATTTCCGGTGGCCGGTGCCGCTGTCAGAACCCACACCTGAGCCGCTTTTATTTACTATATAAATAAACCTATCTAGCAGAGGTTCTGACAACGCCACCACAGGCCTCTTTGTCAGAACCCACACCTGAGCCGTTACGCTCCACTATCCTCATACCTCCCATGGTTCTGACTGGTGCCACCACTCCCTCTCTGTCAGAACCCCACACCTGAGCCGTTACGCTCCGCTATAACAATAACTGGCAGGGTTCTGGTGAGGTGCCACCACTTCCTCTCTGTCAGAACCCCACACCTGAGCCGTTACGCTACGCTATAACAATAACTGGCAGGGTTCTGGTGTGGTGCCACCTGATGCCAAGGCACAGGGGGGCCCCCTCCCCTCCCCCCCCCCCCCTCTTTTTTTCCGTGGTGGGGCCACCGTGTCAGAACCCACACCTTGTCCGTTACGCTCCGCTATAATAATACTTGGCAGGGTTCTGGCAGGTGGCACCGGAGCCCACTGTGTCAGAACCCACACCTGGGCCGTTACGCTGCGCTATAACAATACGTGTAGGGGTTCTGACAGCCACCACCACCGCGGGGGGAAAAGAGGGGAGGGGTGGGGGGGGGTCCCCCGGGGCAGTGGCATCAGGGGCGGGTGCCACTGTGTCAGAACCCACACATTGTCCGTTACTCTCCGCTATACTCTTACGTGGCGGGGTTCTGGCGTGGTGCCCCCTGATGCCACAGCACGGGGGGCCCCCTCCCCTCCCCCCCTCCCTCTTTTTTCCCGCCGGTGGCGAGCCTTGTCAGAACCCACACCTTGTCCGTTACGCTCCGCTATACTCTTATGTGGCAGGGTTCTGGCAGGTGGCACCGGAGCTCACTTTGTCAGAACCCACACCTTGTCCGTTACTCTCCGCTATACTCATACCTGGCAGGGTTCTGGCAGGTGGCACCGGAGCCCACTTTGTCAGGACCGTGACATATCGACCGTTACGCTCCACTAGACTATACTTGTCATGGTTCTGACAGGTGCCGCCCGGCTGCTCGACTAGCCACTCGGCTGCTCGACGAGCGACTCGGCTGCTCGTCGAGCCACTCAGCTGCTCATCGAGCCACTCAGCTGCTCGTCGAGCCACTCAGCTGCTCGTCGAGCCACTCAGCTGCTCGACGGGCCTGAAGACTTTCTGGCGGGCGGTGGCACACCAG
>WBZZ01000951.1:85000-130000 GCA_019918135.1 Paulinella micropora | reverse complement strand
CCCCCCCCCGGAGCTTGACAGCTCCACACGCGGCCGTGCCCGTGCCGGCCGCCAGCAGATTCCTGCCCCGCTACCAGTGGCGAGAGAGGCCCGCCGACCGGAAGGGCGCCCCCCCCCGCCTGCTCCGACCGAAGAAGCACTGGTTCTAGGTCAGCGTCGTAACGAGGCCGGCGGTTCGCCCAATCCGGACCGCAGATTGCGCAGGCTCGACAGTTGGAGGGAGGCTGCCGCGAGCTGGCGGCAGTTTGTAATGGTGACGGCGACCGCGCCAGGCTCACAAGCAGGAACGCCCAGCCGCCGTCGCTCTAGCCGTGGACAGCCGACCAGTGTCAGCACCAGCTTCTGGCACCGGGGTAAGTCAGAGGACAGGGTGAGTCCAGCGAGCGAAGTGCAATTCACGACTTGCACCGTCAGGTCGACCACGTCCGGCATGGCCGGTAGCACGAGTTCTAGCAGAGAAGGGCACTTGTGTACTGTCAGCTTAAAGTCCGTGTAGTTGGGCAGGCTCGCTGGCAACACCAGCCGCGTAAAGCTCTGGCAATCGTTGACCACCACGTGCGCTCCACGCTTCTGCTCGGTCGGGCCCGAGGCCACCCTTTGCAGCAGTGGCAGTCCGAGAGACCGGAGCTTGCCACACCTCTGGGCTAAGGCATACAACGTGCCTTGGAGCTCTGTTTCTGGAGGGAATTCGCACGTCTCCAGGGCAGGACAATCTCTCAACCTTAGCTCAAACGCACCCGCTACTCGCTTGAGTCGGGGCAGCTCCAGTCGTTCAAGGACGGCGCAATCGCTAATGGTCACCTGGAGCCCCGAGCCCTGCTCCAGTGCCGCGAACGTGCACGTCCGTAGCCTAGCACAGGATTCGACGTGTAGGGTGCTCTGGATGCCTCCTGTCCCTTGCGCATTGCGCTTTAGTGCGGCGAACGTGCGCACTGGTAGGTCAGCACTGGCTTGGAGGTATGGGCCGCTCGGGGGGTCTTCTTTACCCTCCACCTCGCGCAGTGCTGGTAAAGCCAAGCCGGTCAGCTGCTGGCAGTCCCAGAAGCCAAGCCAGAGGCTTTGTGTAAGCTTGTGGAGTGCAGGCAGCTCTACGGTTGACAAGACCGAGCACCCCCGAAATCCTAGCTCCAGACCACCTACTTCCGTCAGCCTTGGCAAGCAGATTTCTGCTAAGCCCCGACAGTGGATGAAGTTCATCTTGACATCTCCCGTGACCTTGGCAAGCATGGACGCGCCGAACGCTGCCAAAGCATTAGTGTCGCTGACGCAAGCGCTGAGGTACACGCACAGACCCCCGGCGCTCGACAACTGTGGTAAAGACAGCTCGCGCAGAGCGGGGCATTTGTACAGCCGGATCGCGAGGCTCCCGCTAGCTTCTCTGAGCTCTGGCAGACGCAGCCGGAACAGGCTGTGGCACTCCCTGGCTTCCAGATCCAGACTTCCCTCGCCTGGCTTGAGCTGGAGTTCCGCGGCACAGGACCGTTCGATACACACGCGTGCAAGCTCGCCCCGGCTGACCTCGGTCTCGATAGTGGCGAGGGCTTCACATCCTTCGACCCTTAGCCTGCCGCGAGAGGTCTTGAGGGCAGACAGTGCTACACAACCTGTGATCCAGATATCTATTTCGCGATTACTGAGCTTCCCCTGGGTAAAGGCAAACTCTTGCAGGCGCGGCAGATGGCGCAGGTTGAGGTGCGTGTGGCCGTGCAGGACCGTGTTACTAAAGCGGAGCGTAGTAACCGCGGCCAGGAAACCTGGCGCGGGTGCGTTCTCCGGCTTATGGGCGAGGTCCAGTGTAGTACTTTCTCGTATGGCCAGGTGGTGAAGGTACAGTCGCTCGATGGGAAAAGCCTGGTCCCCAGCGAAGGGGAAGTACCGTTGGCTGGCGTCAGTGAGCTCAGCTAACGTTTGCTCGTGTTCCCCAAGGTATTTCTCACCCCGGGAGATCACCAATTGGGTAAGCTTAGGAGGCGAGGAGGGGCCGAGCCTAAGCCTGGCTGCGGCCCCGAGCGCGCGCCAGTAGTTTTCTCTCCGAAGCTCCTCCGTAGCGAAGTGCGCACTGGCTAGCGCGCCAGCCGGGGGAATCAGCAGAGGCGCAAACACCAGTTGGGCGGGCCGAGTACGCTGAAACCTCTGCCTAGCTTGCTGCCACTCGTCGCGGGGGGGCCCCTGTCCTGCTGCCGCCTCGGGTTGGTAGTGCGTGCCGGCCCACTGCTTGATTTCCCGCAGGTAACCCTGGGGGCTCGCCACGAAATCGTCCAAGACTGAGGCCAGGCCCTGTGAGCTCGCTGCAAATTCGCGCAGTACCGAGTCCACCGGCCGCGGTACATCCCCGTGCTCAGCCAGGAGCTTCAGACAACGCAGGTGTAGGTAGTTCAGCAAGGTTGTTTCTTGTTCGACTGCTCTCCGTACGTTGGACAAGAACAGGGTGTTGGTCGTCAAGACCCGCCGGGCGTCCTCTGCACCAAGGAAACCCGGGATATTTAAGCTGGCCGACACGAGACCAGCGTCCGGCGGCCGCCGACAAACCGCGCATTTCTTTTCTCGCCCAGGGGGGGCCGCCGGGCCGGACATGTTTCGCTCTTTACTTACGACCGGACGGAGACCCCTCTCACCAGGAAGAGCTGGCGGGGGGGGGGCGCTCTCTTTCCCTCCACCCCCCCCCTCCCGCACCCCGCTCTCGGGGGAGGGGAGGGGGGGCCGCGCGCTGTCCTCTTTGTGTGTGCCAGTCCGAACAGGGCGCGCGCCGGGCGCCCGCCCCTTCCCCTCGCGTCCCGCTCGCCGAGGTAGGGAGGGGGTGCGCGTGGGGGTCGGCGCGCCCCCCGTGCCCGCCGGCCCGAACAGGGCGCGCGCCCGGCGCCCCCCCCTTCTCCTGGCCAGCGTGTCGCACACACTACCCTCACAAAGCACTCTCACACGAAATGTCAAAGCCTAGCCAAAGGAACGCCACCGTCAGCAGCCCTACTGCCAACAGCCCTACTGCCAACAGCAGCAAGAAGCAAAAGACCGCGCCAGCCGACGCCGAACCTTTCGAGCTTGTCCGGCGAGGCAAAAACGCGCTTAACCCGGAGTGGTGCGCTCAGCGCGACGAATGCATGCTTTTTTACGAGGACCATTGCAGCGAAGAAGAAGAGCTCGCTCTCTTGGTGGAACAAGTGAACAAGGCGAAGCAACCGGCAGAGCTCAGGGCCGTGTGCCAGAAGCTGCTCCGCGGGCTAGTGGGCGCACGGGCGATCGCCGAGACCTTCCAAGGCTTCGTTGACAGGAGCGATTGCGACAGATGCCAGCTCTACGCTTGCGAAGGCCTTGCCTGTAGCGAGTGGCGTCACCCCGAAGAAACCAGCGGCTGCCCTTGCGGGCACACTGCAAACTCGGACTGAGAGCTTTTTACTAGGCCACACCAGACTTTTTTGGGCCCGGGCTAGACGCGAGTTTCTGGCCCAGTGTGTCTGCTAGTTCTTGTTTAGTTTAGCCTCCTCCTCCAACACTTCGCGAGAGTCTATTAAAAACCTTTTCTTGGCCAAGACCAAACTGTGAGGCTTCCCTGCACACACACGCGCAGCCGGTGCTCCACCCTCTCGCGGCCTGGGGCTGCTTCGTGGTTAGTAGGTAGACTGTTCCAAGGCCGGGCTCCCCTGCTAAGAGGGGCTGCTCTGCCCGCACCTTTTGGTGCGTGGTGACTGACCGGCGCAGAGTGGCGGAAACAAAACCCCCCTCCCCGAACCGGGGAGGGGCACGAGGGAGGGGGGGGGGGCTGAGAGACAAGAAGTGCTGGGAGGGGGGGGGGCTGAGAGACAAGAAGTGCGACAGCTTGTTGCGGCGGTGCTGCTGCGCCAGCAGCCCGTTCCAGCGCTCGCGGACCCGGGCCAGATCGGATCCCCAGGCCTCCAGCGCCGCCGCCGGGCCGGGCCACGCGCCGCCCACGGCGGCGGCCGCCCCCGCCGCCCCCTCGGCGGTCAGCAGCCACGAGCGCCGGCTCGTGTCGGCCGCCGCGGGGCAGGCCAGCAGGTCCGGGCCCGCGGCCGCGGGCTCGTCCCCGGCGCAGGCCTGCCAGTCGCCCCACCTGGCGGCCCAGGCCACCTCGTCCTGCCCGCTGGCGTGGCCGGGCGCGTGGGCGACCTGGAGCTGCAGCTGGGCCAGCCCCGTCACCCGGTCCAGGGACTCGACGAGCGCGCGCTGCTGCTCCTGGCTCAGGACGGCCCGGCCGTCGGCCACGCAGGCCGCCGGCCCCGCCTCCTCCTTGGCCAGCACCGCCGTGTCCCACAAGAAGGCCCCGCACTGCTTACACACCAGGGACAGGGCCAGCGACGCCTGCTTTTCGAACTGGGGGAGCAGCCACGGCTCCGGTACCTCGAGGTGGAAGGAGTGGTAGGTGCAGGCCAGCAGGTCTTGCTCGCACAAGGAGCAGCACTTGGTGGCGCTGTCGGGCGTCAGCACGGGGTCGTGGTACGTGAACTTGGCCTGGTTCTCCTCGGTGCCGAGCCCCGACAGCCAGCCGGCCGACACGTCCCGCACGTCCAGGTCCGTAGCTAGCTCGGCGGCCAGGCTGAGCACGTAATGGTCGTCGCCGTCCGCCGGGCAGGGCGCGCGCACCTCCTGGACTGCTTGCCACATGCGGCCGGGGCTGACCCCACAGCCGCTTCGTCTCTGCTCGGCGTGGCAATGTGGCCAGCCCAGGGAGAGCGGGAGGAGGCCGGCTCGTTCTTCCCTGGCTGGCTGGGGGAAAGGAGGACCCTCTCCTCTCTCTCTCCTCTCAGTCTCCGAAGAGGGAGAGTGCAGGGGGGAAGGGGGGCGGCAGGGGGGAGGGTACCAATCCCCGCCGCGCTCGCTTCCCTGCCGTCCCCTCTACGACGCGCACTCCCGGCCATGACCGGCAGCTAAACCAACAAAGGAAAGCATGGCGGACCGACCTACCCTGGGGCTCCCGGCCCGGGCCTGGCCCCAGGTCATGAACTATCTGGGCTGGGACCCCGAGCTAGGGGCCGTGAGCCCCGAGCTGCACGGATTCCTGGACAGGCCGGGGACCTGGGCGCGCTTCCGCTGTACCGAGCTCGACCTAAGCACTCCTGCCCGGGCTACGGCCTTCCAGGCCTGGCTGGGCCAGGCCTGGAGCCAGGCCAAGGTCCAGGTAGGGACCCTGGTGTTGGCCATGGAGTTGCTGAGCGCCCGGGGCGGGGCCTGGGCCAGCCTGGCCGTGGACGGGCTGTGGCTAACGGGGCCGAAGGACCTCACGTACGAACGCGGCCAGCTCCTGGTGGAGCTCTGGCCTAAGCTAAGGCAGCTCGACCTCGACCTCGCCGACCCCCCCGACCCCGCCGACCTCGCCGACCCCCCCAACCCCGCCGACCTCGCCGACCCCCCCGACCCCGCCGACCTCGCCGACCCCCCCGACCCCCCCGACCTCGCCGACCCCCCCCGACCTCGCCGACCCCGGGGAACGCGGCCGGGTCATTGAGCTCGGGTTCAAGCACTTGGTTGGACTGGTGAATTTGCAGCGCCTCGTGATCAGGGAGTGCAAGTATGTAACGCCTCTCTGGTCCGCTTACGTGAGCCAGCTGGAGAGCTTGCAAGAGCTGTACGTCAGTGAAGTGCGTGTCACAGATAGTGATTTATCCGAACTGGCAACGCTGCGGCAGCTGCGGAAGCTAACAATCGAGGCTGGCCCCGGCGTCGGGGACTTTACACTGCAATGCCTCGCGCGGATGCGGTCCTTAGTGGAGCTGTCTCTTCGCGGTTGTTCTGAGGTCAAGGGAGAGCAGCCCTTACCAAACCTGCCGCTGCAAAAGCTCGACCTTAGCGGGTGTGTAGAGCTCCGGAGCGACGGGCTGTTGTCGGAGCTGAACCGGACCGCGCTGCTGGAGCTGGACTTGAGTTTGTGCTTGAACCTCAGCTCGCTGGTCATTGTACCAGACCTGCTCCACCTGCGGAGACTCTGCCTCGCTGATTGTACAGAACTGCCCGAACTGCAGTCCTTGGCTTGGCTGCACGACCGGATGGACCTGGAGGACCTCAGCCTCGCCGGCTGGGAACAGCTCACGGACGCGGGACTGGCGTGTTTGCAGGGACTGCCGAACCTACGAAAACTCAACCTCCGCGGCTGTACGGAAATCAAGGACCCGGGAGTGAGTTCCCTCGTCCAGCGCCTGCCGAGCCTAAGAGAACTCGACCTCGAGGGCTGTACCGAGCTCACTGAGCTAGGGATACAGGCGCTACGAGAGTCTAGTCCGCTTGTTATAATAACGACCGAAGGAATGAATGAATGAGGACCGCGCTGGCTTCTTCAGGCAGAGACGCCCGAAAAAATCCTAGCCCAGGGGGGTAAGGGCCCTCCCTCCCCCGGTTGGGACCCGCGCCTTAGCAGGAGCCGCGTACTTAAAAAGGAGCCGTGTACACAAGTCGAAAAATGTGGTTGTTGGTAGGGGCTACGACACGCGGCGCGGGCCGCACCTACTGCCGGGCACCCTCCCTTTTGTGGCCCCCCCCCCCCCCCCAATCTTTCCAGGGGTTCGAGCCCAACGCTCAGCGGCCGGGCCAGCCTCGTTTCGCACGTCCGGGCCGGTGGCTAGTAACTCGGCGGCCAAGCCGAGCACGCCAGGGGGGCCGTCGCCGTCGCCCGCCGGGCGGGGGCGAGCGCACGTCCCTTTACTTCTGGCCACAGACGGCCAGGGCTGCCCTCTGAACCGCCTCGCCTCTGCTAGGCGCGGCCAGGTGGCCAGGAGAGGCTGGGACCACCACGCTAAACACTTCTTCTCCCCCCCCCCCCCCCCCCGCGCCCGCACCTCCCCCCCCGCGCCCGCACCTCCCCCCCCGCGCCCGCACCTCCCCCTCCCGCGCGCCCGCACCTTCTCCCCCCCCCTCGCCGGGTCAGCTGGGGGCCGCCGCCCCGCCCTAGGAATAAAAGGTCGGAGCTTAGAGTGGCCGATGGCTAACCAGGGGCATCGAGCTATCGAGGGGTCCGGCCCTCGGGCGCACCCTGGCCAGGCCGGGCCCTCCCCGTCGTTGACGGGGAACTTGCTCAGTTTCCTCGGTGGCTCCGACCGCCTCGCTGCTGGCTGCCTTTCCCCTACCTGGCTAGCCAGGGAGCGAGAGGATGCCGTACGGCAGACTTTGCTCCCCGCGTGCCTACAACGCTACAACTGGCTACACGGTTCGCAGGAGCATGACCCCCCCGACCACGACCGCCTACAGCAAGTGCTGTCAGAGCTCGGCCAGTACGTGGATCAGGTCTACACTGGCTCGCGCCCGCGGACGGACAACGAGGGCGCGTGGAAGCTCACCGCGAGTGGCTTGAAAAAGCAGAAGTCGCTGTTTTTCCATAATCTGCTGGCGCCCGGGCAGGACAAGCTGTGGGCGGGAGAAACCACTGCTGACGCGGCCGTGCGCTATTGGAGGGCGGTGGCCGACGCCGTCGAGCAGTTTGCGCCTGGGCCTAGGGCCGCTAGCCTCGCCGAGGAAGAGCCGTTCGACCCCTGGTTTGCACAAGACGAGCGGCCCGAGCCGGACGGCTCTACCGACCTCACGGTGACACTCGCCCCGCTGGGCCCGGGCGCGGCCAGAGATGTCATCACGCTGACGCCGCAGAGCACCGCGCGCTTTCCGTTCCGACCTGAGGCGGGGATGCAACGCACGATTACTTCCTTGTTCCTGCACGGCTTCCCCTTAGCCTTCCGCGAAGCGGGGGGAAGGGCCGACTATCCCTTCTGCCTGAGGTCGCAGAAGGAGCTGCGGAGGCTGCGCCTGTCGCACGTGGACTGCCCCTCGGGCGAGGGGCACGAACTGCGCTTCGAAAGCTGCCCCTCGCTGGAGGAGCTCGTGTTTTCACGACGAGCGCCGGCGGCGGCGAGGACGGCGGCGAGGACGGCGACCGCTACACTCGCCTTCGTCCGGTGCCGCAACCTCCGCGTCATCGATACCTCCACTGGCGGCAGCGGTCCGCAGCCCGTCTCGATTACGCTGCTAGGGGACTACAAATCGCTCCTGCTCAGGCCCGGCCCCGGAGACCTGCGGTTGATGACGCTGCATCCCTGCGACTTACAGAGACTGGCCTTGCGCGGACCGCCAGTGGGGGGTACAGCCCAGCTAGAACTCCAGTGCGGGAGCGCCTTCGCCTCCTTGGTCTGGCACGGGCTGGAAGAAGCAACCGGTGACGTCAGCACTACGAGTAACGACAGTAAGATCCTGGAGCTGCTCTCGTGGCCGGACCTCCGGGCGGCGCGAGGCTCTTTCTCGCTAACAGCGAACCTGCCTGAAAAGGACGGGAGGTTTGAAGATGCTAACACCTATGATGATAGGCCTCCCCCGCCATACGAGGTCGAGCTGCCCGCACTGGAGACGTGTGCCAAAGACTTGCAAGTGAAGCTCGTAGGCTGTCAGTACCTGCGGGACTTCGAACTACCCAGGCTGCAGCAGGTGCACCACGACCTAACCCTAACACTCGAATACTGCTTCCACCTCCAGACCTTTGGGCTGCCCGTACTGGCTTCCGTCGGTGGACGTCTCGCACTCACACTGAATACAGCACGCCGATGGGGCGCTTCGTCGGGGGCGCCCTGCGCTGAGGTAGTGTTGCCAGCCCTCACAAAATGTGGATCCGCCTCCCTTGTCATCCGGTCAGCCAAGAAATTAACCTGCCTGGGGCTGCCAGCGCTCTGCTGGGCGGACAGCGTTGAAGTAACCTTAGAGAAGTGCGCTGGCTTAAGCGTGGTGTCTCTGCCAGCGCTCAGCCGGGCCAACAGCGTTCAAGTAACTGTAGCGCAATGCCGAGGCTTACAGCAGGTGTCACTGCCAAAGCTAGCGCTGCCGGCGGTGCAAGGGCGGGACGACGCTTACCCCGAAATCACAGTCACAGCCTCAGACTGCGGCAGTCTCGAGAGGTTGGAAGCCCCCGCGCTGACGACTGCCAGGCTGATCACGCTCGAGATGCGCGGTGGTGCTCTGCCGTCGGTGGACCTGTCCGGCCTGCGCAAGTGCAAAGGGAAACTAACCCTGACTTGCGTGGGCCCAGAGCACGGGGCGCGCGGCGGGTCGTCTCTGGCCCCCAAGCTGGCACTCGATAACTTGTCAGAGGTGGGGGGCCTGGCGGAGTTCAAGTTTGAAGCAAGCCACTGCTTCCAAGAGCTCCGGTGGCCCCAACTAGCTAAGGCGACCAAGCTCGACGTGAGCTGCATGCGATGTAGCCAGCTGCTCGGAGCCAGTCTGCCGGCACTACTGGAAGGCCAGACGAGTCTCGCGCTGGACTTCCTGCGGTGTCCACAGCTAGCCAGGCTGCAGGTGCCGCTCTGGAAGACGGCCGCGCGCGATACGTACATCAGGCTGCTTGACTGTGGCTCTGTCACCGGACTGTGCTTCCCCAGTCTGGTAGACCAGCAGGGACCGCCAACCGGAGTCGACGCCAGAGATCCGAAGTTCATGCTCACTCTCGCAGACTGTCAGCGGGTGCGGATAGATAGATAGATATAGATATAGATATAGATAGATAGATAGAGATAGATAGATAGATAGATAGATAGATAGATAGATAGATAGATAGATAGATAGATGAGATGTCGCAAAGGAATGTAGTCCTTGCAGTGCAGCTCAAGTTCGAGGACTGCGCCACGTTCAGCAACCTCGCCCTGCCTGAGAAGCTAACCGCGGGCGAGCTCCAACTCACGCTGACGAAGTGTCCTGGGCTCGAGGAAGTGAAGCTGCCACCCGACATGGCCTGCGACGTCCTAGGGATTACGGTTGCAGATTGTCAGAGGTTCCGATCTCTTAGCCCCTTGGTCACTCGGCCAGCGCGGGCCGTCGGACGGAAGCAGGAAGCGGTCGCCCGGCTAACGTTCAGAGACTGCGCGTCGTTACGGCACCTGTCACCGGTACCACTGGACGGAGAGATCGGCAAGCTCGCGCTAGAGCTCGTGGGATGCCATAGCCTGCAGGAACTAGCCCTGCCCCCCCAGATGGTCTGCGCTGGCCTTAACGTCTCGGTTTCGAACTGTAACTCGTTCGGGCGACTCGGCCTCCCTAACGCCTGGGAGCAGGACGCCGTCGTGACGCTAGCGTTCAAGGAATGTGCAGCGTTCAGCAGCCAGGTTCTACCCCAGGAGTTCAAGGTGGAAAGCCTTGTGCTCGTGATCGAGAAGTGCACAGGGCTGGGGGAGCTGACTCTACCCCCTTGGCCTGCTTGCGACAAGCTCGAGCTCTGGGTCCTGGACTGTGCTTCTCTCAGGAGCATAACTCTCCCCGCTCGCGAACCGGGACGGCGGCTGGCTACCACGCTGGTTCTGCAGAGGTGCCCCCTACTGCAACGAGTGGAGAACGAGCTGCGTGATTATCAGTCGCGGACAGTGGACGAGTGCCCCAGCCTGAGGGGGCGCCCTGGCTAGGCGGTACAGCACAGACGGGCAGAGCTAGGCAGGCTGTCTCTTTCTGGCTGGGGCTGTCAAGGCTCCTCCCCCCCCGGGCTCTCTCTGCCGCGAGTCTTCCTTGTACCGGGGCTCCGGGCCGGGGCGGCGAAAGGGAGCGCCAGCAAAGCGCGGAATTTTAAAAAAATTAGAATCTGAAATACTACGTTTGTTTCTTCCTTTTTTATCCTGACAACCGCGTGGCCAACGCGCCGTCAGTCTGTAGCATCTAGAACTTCGTCTAGCGGCAAGACGTCTGATACGCAACAGCTGAGGTGAGGCTTGGCTTGTCGGAGCCGCTCCACGGTGGCTACCGGAATAGCTGCGCATTGTACCAGGTGCAGCGCGCGCAGGGAGCTGGCAGCACAGGCTTGCAGTAGCTCGTCGTAGGTCACGCTCTCCCGCGTGACGAGGAGCAGTTGCCGAAGCCGGGGCAGCGACGCCACGTACCGCAGGTTGGCCGCTGCCACGTGGCCCAGCGTCAGGACGCGGAGGTCGCGGAGGCTGGGCAGGAAGCTGAGGCTGGCGTTCGCGTCTAGCAGGCACGAGTTCAGTTCGAGCCTCCGGAGTCGGCTGAGCGCGCGCAGGCGGCCGAGCCCCGTGGCGGTCAGCGGCCAACAGTGGCTGAGGGTGAGGCAGGTGAGTGACTGCAGCTGTGCCACAGCGGCCAAGGTGTCATCCCTCAGGGGCCGGACCCATTCTAGCTCTAGTTCCTTAACTGCGGCAGGTGCCTGCAATTGGCGTAGCGCACTACCAAGGTCCTCATCAATCGACGTGGCACCGATGGTAAGCTTGTGGACAGAGGCCACGACCGACAACAGCTGAGCTAGCTCCTGTTCATACTCGCCGGTTTCATCGCCTCCGTATTTTAGTCTACGTACGTGAATTTGTCGTAACATAGCCATTCTGGCCCCTACCTCGTCAGGGCCAGGGCCAACCACGATTGATATGGATGGTCTGGTTTCCAAGCACAGGCCCCGAAAAGCAGTAAATATTCTTTGGTCAGCACGTAGACATAAGTTAAACTCTGGTGGCTTAAAGCCCGTCCAGAAGGACGGCCGCCGGCGCAGAGCCGAGAGTTGTTGGCAGGTGGATACTAGGCTCCCCAGCCGGTCCTCGCCTAAGTAGGCCCTCAGCAAGGGCCAAAAGCAGTCCGGCAGCGCCAGCAACAAACACGAGCGCGATCAGCCGGTCTGCAGCCGTTCTTTCGCCTCGCTGACAACTCCCCAGTCAGCCGCTCCACATTCGTCGACACAATGCGCTTCCTGCTCAAGAAGGCCCGTGTTCCTACAGCAGCTCGCTTCAACGGGATTTCGCTACGCCGCGGGGGTGCTGCTCGTCTGTTCGCCTGCGGTGCCTCCGACACTGCAATCATGCGAGCGGGCAGGTGGTCATCCAACTGTTTCAGGCTCTACGTGGCGCCAACGTGACAGAACTAGTTATAGAACAGAAAGCCTGGGGGGGTCAGAGAAGCTCTAGGCTCAGGCTCGGGTGGGGGTGGTTAGTCTGAGTTAGTTTCACGCTCGCTCTTTGTCAGTGTGACCGGACCGTCTAGTCTTGGACGGATCCGGCCGCAGTGTTCCACTTGCCTTGTCGTATGTTGAGCGAGCTTGAAAGAGCGCTTGAGCCTAGACCTCTATTCTTTTTCCCCATTTGATTCCGACGAGATCGGATCGTCTAGGCTTCCATTAAAGCTCTGTTCTTTGTTCTGTGTCTCTCAGTAAGGAAAAGTAACCAAGGATTAAAGTAGATTTTAGCTCAAAATACTTCCGAGAACAGGATAGGTACCAAAAGACGCTGCGATGGTCAATTCCAGTTTAGTCAGTACTCTTGACAGACTACTTATCCCTTTCGAAATAATGCAAATTCTGAGAACTAACGAGAATAATTCAAGTGCTATCACAAGTTGTGTAGCGGTTGGAGTTGTTCAAGTCAGTCTGGAAAAATAAAGTAAAAAAGGTGTAAGAATGCCACTTTACCTGGTGTGTTGCCTATTTTACCTATCAATAATTATGACTATGGACCGGAAAAAGCTGCCTAAGGAAATAAATGTTCAGATATGGGGAAAAAGGCAATAGTCAACATTTTCTAAAAGCTAACCGGTAAAGGGAAATAAATTGATGTTAACGGCAGTTGAAAACGTAACAACTACAAGTTATGACAGTTGATAAATAAATGGAAAAATGAAGTAACGGAACTACAAATAGATTCCGTGTAAAGTTGAAGTAAAAACTTCAAGAAAGTTTAACACAATATTAATGTTTCGGTCCGGTACGGTATTCATTCCGATAACCCCCCCCCCCCAGACCATAACGGTAGGTTGGAGTTGCGATCGAAACGAATCGTAACAGATGATTGACCAAATGATGTGTGAATAAGTATAAAAAGAAAATGAATCAAAAAGATTGCAGATGTAGATCAATGCGCGATATGTGCATGCGTATATGTGTCAACGCATTGATCAAGATAGTATCAACATTGCAGAGGCAGGACGGATATAGTGTACCCAATCATACATCATGAAAGGAGCGTAGGGCCAACACTATCACTACGTATTCAAAGCGGTAAATAGCATTGTGTGACCTGCCTTAGCTAATGCCAGTTCAAAATATGTGAATATGACTATCGTACAAGCCTGTAGAAAATACTAAATTGTTGGGTGGTATATGAAGTGGGAAAGGAGATAGAGTCCGTCGGGAATCCAAAAGCAAAAACCACTTGAGAGTCTACTTCGATCTCATCTTGAAGACGTGAAAATCGTATTTCTTACCGTTGTAAGGTTTGCGTAAACGTTTGAGTTGTTCGGGAATGATCGAGCCCTTGTTCCTGGAGTTGGAGCTTGGCTTGAACTGAACATCGCGATGTACGACCTGATCATTCTCACTGTCGAGAGTCATCTTCTTCCAGGAGTTGAGAGGCTTGGTCCATTGGAGATGCGTCGGTCCTTCCGTGACAGTGCCATTCTGATGCGTGATCACTTCCACGTAGACTGGGCGGTACTGCATATTCGACAGCGAAGTGATGCCGAGCTGGTGGACGGCGGAAGTCGTCGCGATCGTCCGTGGGATCTTCGTCCATGATCATCCCTAACTTAAGCAAGCCATCGTCGATGAAGGCTATCAACTCACCAACGACGTTGACATAGTCCGTGCTATCGTCATTGTGCTCCTGATCCTGGACCGGGTCGACGGCCTGAGCCAAGTCGGTTGGGGCCGTATAGTGACTGATATGTGCAATGCCAATTTTGCGGAGGACCTTGTTGGTGTGCTCGTGTCGGAGGCGAAAAGTGTTATTGGATGGTTTTTCCAGTATAATGTACCGTTACGGGCCGTCGTGTTGAAGAACAGAGGAGGCGGGAATACCTTTGGTTGATTGCTTGGGGCGGTAGACGATGACTCGGTCACCTACCTTCCAATTGGGTAGATTGCATCGCCGTTGCTTGTTCTTCTGCTCGTTGGCATCCTTGCGCGTGAAGGAAGCGTATTCCTTGACATACGCCGTGACAGCAATCCGAGCTAAGCGGAGAGTGTCGAGTTGGTCCGATGTCTGGACGGTCGTCGAGCCAGACTTAGTCATTGCGGCGGTTGATAGGGCCGCGCGTTCAGCGATGACGTCGGGAGAATCGAAGATATATCGATAGATGTGGCGCATCATACCTTCAAAAGCCGATACGCCGGTGGCGGTGGAGAGGTAAGTGTTCTGCGAGAACGACAGGGCTGGCATGGCCTTGGGCCAATTCTTATTGTCTTTGTCTGCGAGTGCCTGGATAGCGCGGCGGAGGCTTTGATGCCTGCGTTCTACCATGCCTAACTGATGGTGAGAGTATGGCGCAGTAGTGAGCCATTCGATTCCAGCCATGCTGCAGAAGGCCTTGGCAATATTGCCACGGAAAGATCCATGATCGTCAGACAGGATGGCATCCGGAAAACCGAAAAGGCAAACCCATCGAGCGAGAATGGTCTCAAAAGTATCCTCAGCAGTGGTGGAAACGACTGGAATAAACAATAGGTAACCTGCGAAAAGATCGACTATAGTTAACACATACTGCTCGAGTACGCCTTCTATGCCTACATGAACATGATCTATGCCTATAGCTTGATCTGGATGGCTCCAGAAGCAAGCCTCTCCATGGCGGGTTTTGGTACGGCATTGTGGGAATAGAGGCTAACACCGGGTATGCGTTTGGCCTCCTGCTGAGGGATGGCACAGCCGCACCGCAAATGCGTTTCATGCGAGAGTGTATGAACTTCCTAGAGACGCAAAGCGGAAAGAAGGTGAAAGAAGTTAGGGTAGACGGTGAGCATATTTCCGCTGACTTCAAGGAGCTGGTGCGGGACACGGGAGTTAGGAAGAGGGTCAATACCCTAAACGAACATAATAAGAATGACTATTCCGAAGTGTCCCAGGGGGACTTTTGGCGCAAAGCGCGCCATAACATGGCTAAGGCACAGCTACCCTACGAGCTCTTGGGATATGCTTGGCAGCACGCTATCCACTTGCACAATCTTTCGCGGAAGCAATCCGGTGGGGACGTCCGGATGTTTGAGCTTATGCCCAGAGAAAGGAAGATGAACTGGATAGCCTACCAGGAGTTCACCCCTTTGGGTGCCTTTGCCATATGGTCATCGAGGGCCGGTTAGGGCATGACGAGAGCCGAACACATATGGCCGCCTGGTTAGGTCTGAGTTTGGAGTACTCGGCGCACTTGATCCTGTGCGAAGGAAGGGTGTTCCCGTGGCGAAACGTCAAGAACTTTGAAGATAACCAGCCCGCCCGGCCGTTGTTACAACCCCTCTGGGAGAAGAAGGGCCTGAGCTTAGAACCGTTCAAGGGGGACCAATTGGTGGAAGACTCCGACCTGCCAACTGGACTAGCTGTTTGTCCCGAAGCCCCGGGTGGGGGTGACCGAGCCCGGTGACGGTAAGAAGCCCCCGGATCAGGGGGAGCTAAGCCTTGATAGTTCTGATTCCGACGGCGAAGTGGAGGAGGTGACCTCGGAACAGGAAGCCACGGAAGCTGCGGAAGATGCTCCCGCTCCAGCACCCGATGAACCGGGAACGATAGGGGAGCTGAAGGGAAGGTGGGTGGAGACCCCAGCTACTCAGTGGGGCTGGGCTTGCCAATGTGCCAAGAAGACCTATGGGGTAGGTTTCCGGGATAAGGTCCGACGGGACCAGGTGCAAGACGTTTAGCGAACCCATATGGGTTAAGAAGCAAAAGAAGCACGGACCGGCCCACTGGGTAAAGTTTGAGGATGACGACGCCCCAGACCGTATGTTGGACGCAGAGATCGTCAAGTACCTTGCCTCCGGTCCGGAGGCCGCCCATGCCATGCCATGCCGCCACGTTCACTAGACCGGTGAGTGAGAAGCAAGCAGACGAGCTAGGGTACTGGGATGACGCCCGAGCCGAGGAGATGTCTGCCCTCTGGGAGGAAGGTTGCTTCCGCAGAGTCCGGGCCGAGTCGGACTTAGTCGACAAGAAAGACCTCTGTGAAGGCCGGTTCGTAGATGCTACCAAGGAGGCAGGAGGGGAGATCTTGAAGTTCAAGAGCCGGTGGACGGCCAAGGGGTTTTCCATGATCCAAGGATTGCACTTCGGGAAGCGTGACTTCCCTACTCCGTGTGCGCTGACCATTCTAATGCTCTTCGCACTGACGGTGTTCTTTGGCTTAGTCCTGTCGAAGTGGGACGTTGGGACCGCTTACACTGAAGCTTCCGCCGCTAAGCAGGGTTATCGCCCCACTTATAATAAATCGTACCGCCTTTTGGTTTAGAGGAGCCGGGTTATGTGTGGGAAATGCTCAAAGCCCTATACGGTAGACCGGACGCGGGCCGCAAGTGGTGGCGGTACAAGCTAGTCCTTTTCTTAGAAGATTTGGGCTTTAAGGCTCATGTTGCTTTTCCTTGTTTCTTTTGGCGTTGGTTACCCGGAAAGGACAGACCAGACTTGATCTTCGTGCATGTGGACGACATGATGGGAGCGTTTAGTAGCAAGGAGGTGGAAGCTGAGTTCTTAGCCGCGGGTAAGAATGCATTTAGGTCTTTAAGCAAGAAGCTTTCTGGGGTGGTAGGCCTGAACATAGAAGACAAGGAGGACTATCGGTTAGGCCGGACGATCAAGATTTCCTAGGACGATTTCATCAAAGAGGCCGTTGAGAAGCTTCAGTGCACCGGTCTAGCTACGGTCGACTTGCAGTGGCTGATGCCTGGGGTGCGGGCCGGTAAGCAATCGGTATTAGAGCAGTTCTCGCCGCAGCACATCGTAGGTGTCCTGTTATGGACACGCATTACTCGGCACGAGGTCTCTGGCCCACTAGGGGAGGTAGCAACCCATGCCTCCAAGCCTGAGTTGTTTAATTACCAGCAGGCCGAACAGGTCGTGCTGTATCTCAATGGTACCCGATCTAAAGGCGTTCGGTTCACCAAGGTGAACGGTACCCGCTTGATGTCGTGGGCAGACTCAAGTTGGAAGGATACATCCGAAGATCGCAGTGCCCGCTTAGCGGGCTTTCATTTCTTTGTCGGTGGCTCTGTGCTGCCGTTCTGCCTCAAGCGGAACGTGTCAGTGGCCCTGCCGAAGGATGTGACCCTGAGCGCCCGCGTGGAGGAGAAGGCGAGGGTGGTGAGCGACGAGCTAGTGGCGGCTGTGTCAGGGAGCGGGGATCCAGAGGAGACGGCGGCCGGCGCTCGTCTAGTGCCTGCGGTCCCAGAAGCCTCATCGTGTGAGGCTGAGGTGTATGCTATGGTGGAAGCCTATCATGGGCATGACAAAATCATGAATTTTGTGCAGGGGATCGCGGATGGCAGTAGATGATACACAAAATCTCGTCGTGAATTTTTGCAAATCCACGACTTCGTTTTGTGTGTCGCACCCTCTCCTGTTGATAGTTCTAAAATCAATACAAAGCATCAAAATCAATAAATTTTACTACTATAGGTATTACTATAGCACACTTATCTATTTTTTTTTATTTTTTTATAAAATATTTCACAAATTTTTTTATAAAAGTTGTCCAAAACTGCGAAATCAAAAAGTATGATTTTTTGTTTTCGCATCCTCTCAGAAAAAACCATGTGATAACATTTTTAGCAGTCTATAGTGCCACCAATTACAGGTCCATTTTTACTTTTGCCTTTCTATTTCTTTTACTTGTTCTAATGTTTTCCGGCTCTATTTGTTCCCTTTTAAGTAGTTCTTTCGTCTTCTTTTCTTCAATAACTTCCTTAGTTTGTTCCTTCATATCTTTTTCTTCGTCAATTGGTTTAGTAAAATCAGTTTTCAATAAATCCCTCGGGCTTACTAACTCGTCATTATTTAGTATGATTTTAAATCCGGAACGGCCTTTAACTTTATAAATAATTTTGCTGAAACTCTTTCCTCCTTTCGCAAACATTAGTCTTTTATTTTCCTTACGAACTCTATCTCCGATATTGAATTCATTAATAAGGTTATCTCTAGTTATGACTTGCTTGTTTTTATCTCTTCTAGCAAAGACGTCCACAGGTCTGGCTTGAATTCCTCTATGAACTTTATGATTATAAGCATTAACCAAATCTTGAATATAACTTACCCAGTCAAAATTTCTATTTGTTTCAAATAATAAATCCAACCACCTTCTAATACTCCTTATAACTCTATCAACAACCGCTAAGGCTCTATGGTCCCCTACTTCAACCACATCGTGCTTAATACTATTTTGAATAAAATAATCACGAGTAGCACCTTTATATTCTCCTCCGCTGTCTGTTGTAATTGATTTAGGTTTATAAGGTATAGATTTTAAAGCATAATAAACTTCTTTCGCTGTTTTATTTTTAATGGAATGATTATTAAATATCTTGAATGACAATCAATCCAAACAAGCATCCAAGCATATCCTTTATTTACTTTCTTATCTTTTATCTTACTCATATCTGCTAAGTCTAAGAAAACTTGGTCTAATGGATTATTAACCCATATAGTATTCCATATTTTCGGGTTCTTTTTCTGGTGGTGTATTTCAAGGGCTTCTTCTTCTTTTGTTCTTTGAATTTCTTCTCCAGTTGGTGTGTCTTCTAATTGACTATTACGATTTTGATTATTAATAATTGTATGTTTATGGTCCATTTATACAAAATATAAAAATATTTTTTATATATACAATGCCGACCGTCAAAGTCTTAAGAAAGGTATTAGGTGAAGAAAAACGGAGACGATGTCCGAAAATTAGCAAATTAAAAAAGTCAGAACTACTTAAATTGATGGAACAATATGGTAAGATGGTTTCGGAAAAGAAAAAATTTAAGAAAACTACAAAACCACCACCTAAGTTTAAACCTTCAGAAAAAAAACAAACTACTATTAAGCCAACCAATGACATTTCATTAAGTGGAGATACAATGAGAGAGATTGAAAAACTAAACAATGATTTAAATAAATTTAGAGATGATGTTCATGATATACCTTTATACAGAAAAATAAGGAAAGGAACAAAGAAAGAAACTTTTGATAAAATTCAAAATATTCAAAGTATTTTTAATGAAAGACGAAATGAACTTATAAAAAGGATTAAGGATTTTGAAAAAAAGAATGTAAAATATTATCTTGAAGAAATAGATTATATTTTTATAGATACAACTACAATTAACAACGAATTAAAAACTATGTTAAAAAGTTATAGAAAAGATAAGTGGGATTAGAACTTTTAGAAACATTTTTCAACATTATTATTTTTTTCTTTCTTAGCACCACCAGAAGATTGATTATATACTTTTACACTTACACTACTTGACTTCTTACCTTTCTTTGGCTTCGGTTCTTCTTCTTCACTACTCTCACTTTCACTTTCTTCACTCTCAGGCTCTGGCTTCTTACTCTTCTTCTTTTCTCTCTTAGTTTCCGCTTTTGCTCTTTTGATTTTCATATTAGCCATCTTTTCTGCTATCAGGTCAGTAAAATCAACCTCATCCTCACTATCACTGCTTTGCTCGGGTGTGTCATCTTGGTCTTTTTCATTAACAATATCGCTCGCCACATTCTTATTTTCTATCTCTGCTATTTTTTGTTCCATATCTTCGTCTTCACTTTTAACCGCATTTCGGTATTGTTCCAAAACCTTTTTGGCATGTTCCATTTTTCGTTGTTTCGCTTTTGCTTTTATTCCTTCAACAGCACTCCCCCAGTTCTTACGACTTGCTTCGGGAGACGGCATTTTAGAATCTCACTTCGTGCTTCGCACTCTCGCTATGGATTCAACTTGTTGAATCTATATTCTAAAAATATTCTATACTAAGATTAATATATTTTAGTATTTTTAAAATTAAAATATTTAATTATATAATCAATGTCGCAATATAAATCATTACTCGGCTTGTCAGAAATCGCGACAGACAGCCTATCAATCGCCAACCTTGACTTAACGAACACAAACATAGTTGGTCTGAATACAGACAGAGTGCCAGAAGATGCTGACCCAATAAATCTT
Source organism: Paulinella micropora (assembly GCA_019918135.1). Classification (NCBI taxonomy): domain Eukaryota; phylum Cercozoa; class Imbricatea; order Euglyphida; family Paulinellidae; genus Paulinella; species Paulinella micropora. The sequence continues at coordinate 110,149 of WBZZ01000951.1, read as the reverse complement.
TATTACACTGACGACCGATTTGATACACGACTGGCTACCAAAAGCACCGCGGACATTAAAGAAGGACTTAATTATTATTGGACTGATAACCGCTTTGACACACGTCTCGCTTTAAAATCAACGACTGACCTTAAAGAAGGACTTAATTATTATTGGACTGATAACCGCTTTGACACACGGCTCGCTTTAAAATCAACTACGGATATCAAAGAAGGAAAAAATCTATACTATGCAGAGCAACGAGTAAGGGATAATGACGAAGTCAAAGCCTCAACTCAACACAGAAGCAATACTTCCAATCCACACCAAACCAGTTTACACAATTTGATAGACACAAACATATTTGCACAAGCAAGCGGACAATACTTAACTTACAACGATGTAGAAGGTAAATGGAAGAATACAGCCCTTGGTTCAATTGATACACTTTCAGATGTGGTCATTACAGCACCAGTGGCGATGAATAGTTATCTAACATATAATTCAATAAACTGGGTAAATAAAACATTTCCGATAAATGTTGATGAAACAGGCAACATTAGTATGGGAATGAAGAATATAACAGGAGTTAATTTACTAAAGGACAAAGGTGTTGATGAATGGATATTTGAGCATAATGATAATAATAATAAGGTGACAGCATCTGGAAGTATAGACACACATAGCGATGTGACAATATCAGGCTTTCCAGCAGATAACCAACTGATTATGTATAGCACGGGGCAATGGAGAAACACCACACCGCCCTTTCTTAGATTAGACGGTGCAGCCAGTATGACGGGGGCGCTCAATATGAATGGTTATGCTATTTCAGGGGCTTCTACATATAATGGAATTAATCTCGCTAATCTCGCAGTTGATGGTTCGGTGGTTAAACTAACAGGAGACCAAACCATAGCGGGAATTAAAACATTTAGCAGTATAATAAATGCGGCGCTCGGGATTGATATGAAAAGCCAAAGCATAACAAATGTAAATTTTGTTGATGGTGTTGATGTTTCTACTCTTGACACTTCGGTGGTTAAACTAACAGGAGACCAAACCATAGCAGGGAATAAAAAATTTACATCAACTTAGAATTAAGTGGTTCGTCCAACCCTACAACTTTTGATGGCATCGGCATAGCCTTTGATACAAAAATAGGAATGATTGCAGCACAAAAAACAGCAACAGCGAGTTGGTATCCGATACAAATAACGGGTTCGTATGTAGAGTTATATTCGGGTAATACTTTAATTATAACCGCAACTGGCACTACACTATCTTTGAATAACAACAAAATAACGAACTTGGCGGATCCTTCCGCTTCATCAGATGGAGCAAATAAAAACTATGTTGATACCAATTTCGTTAAACTAACAACAGACCAAACCAAAGCAGGAACTAAAACATTTAACAATCAAATTTTAATGGGCACTAATTTGGTGCCAACATTAGCAGACCATGTGGCAAATAAAAAATATGTTGATGATAATTGTGTGAAACTAACAGGAGACCAAACAATAACAGGAATTAAAACATTCAACGGGACGAGCACTACAATAAAATATCTAACTTTAACGAACAATGCCGATTTTAATAATCAAACTATCACTAATGGCGGAAATATAACATATAATGGGGCGAGGATATTAAACCAAAATGGAGGAGATATATTCTTTTCACAGACATCGGGAGATTACCAATATTTCTTATTTACTCTAAATACTGCTACAAGCGGAACCGCGAACCAACGAGGTTATGTATTTACGAATGTAGCATCTGATGTAAAAGGGGCGGGACTTTATATTTCAAAACTTTTGGACAATAAAAGTGCTTCGTCTGACATTGTCCGTTTTAACAATGCTGGCGGTATGCGGTTTTATGGTGCTTTGGATATGAACTCAAACAGCATAACAAATGGCGGAACAATAACAGGAACAACAATTACTTCAACAGCGGGGATATCAACGACGACACTCCGCAAGCGGATTATTAACAGCGACAGGAGGCTCTAGCATAGTCATACAAGGAAATACCAATGGAGGTAATACGAGAGGAATATTTTTGTGGGACACAGGCAACACAAATTATGGTATTTATATGGCTTCAAATGGGGGAGCCACAAATACCAGAAGTCTAGCGGGAGGGTCTGCGGTTGCAGGCAATGATTTCACTTCTTTTGCCGTTAGATTTAGGGTAAGTAATGCTTCAACCGACGGATTTATATGGGAGAATTCAGCAGAGCAATTATTAATGTCATTAAACGGGGCAAACGGGACTTTATGGACAAAAGGATTAATAACTGCTAGTGCGGGAGTATCAACAACGACATTGGCAACGAGCGATAAAATAACAACAGCATCAGGTAAGCCGATTATTATAGGCAACTCAACAAAATCATCAAATGGAGCAACGGCAGGTTTAGAATTATACGGGACGGCTTCAAATATCGGAGGAGCACACTTACAAGCAATAACAACGGCGGATGCTTATCCAACATTTCAATTATTGAATTGGGCACACGATAATGTCAATTTAAGTTTTGATGCTTATTTTGACGGCACGAACTGGAAATCAAGCCACAGCGGTTCAAACTTTCTAATTCAAAAAGGTGGCAAACTCGCTTTTTATTATAATTCAGGAACGACGGTGGGAAACAATATATCTTACACTGAGGCGATGAACATTAATACGTCGAGAGATTTAAGCATCACAACAGCATCCAGCGGTTCTTTAACATTAAGAAAAAGACCCGCCGCTACTTACGACCCACAAATATTTTTGAAATCGGGTGGATATACGAATTATGGAGTAGTTTGTGCATCAACTGGTTTGGTTCATGCTTGGACTACTTCAAACTCTTCAAGCGAGCCTTCTGGTGCTTATAATTATATTCCTTTGAATGGTTCTTGGACACCATCATCGGACAGGAGACTAAAATCAGATTTTAAAACACTAGACTGCGGGGATTGTTGCGAGAAACTAATGAAAATAAATTGTTGTTCATATTATTTGAAATCAGACGAGAAGAAAGAAAAAAAGAACCACGGATTTATTGCGGATGAAGTAAAAAAAATATTTCCTGAATTTGTATCTGAAAGTGGAATAAAAGCGGACGATGGAGATGGCTAGAAGGCATAACATATACAAGTTTTATACCAATATTGGTTAGTGCTTTTCAACACATGGCAGAAAAGGTAGTTAATTTAGAAAAAGAAAATAATAATCTCATGAATATACTACAAGAAATTAGAGAAAATATCAAATAATAATACAACCAGACTTCATAGACCCCCACCTATTATGGATATGGATGGCGAACTAACTCCACAATTAAAGTCTCGTGTTCTTGAAGTAGAACTAAAGACTGAGGAAAAAAAGTAGAGCACGAAATTAACGACGAATGGAAATGTTGTTGTTTCAAAGAAAAAACGGATGCGAGATTAATTAAATATTTGACACAAATATCAATATTGGTAGGTGTCATAATACTTTGTATTGTTAGATTAAGTGATCCGTCAATTAGTTGTGCAAATGCTAACACTTATGTTTCTATACTATCTTTATGCTTAGGAATAATTTGTCCCTCGCCGAAGTTAAATTAAAGACCAAATGATGCTAATCCAAGCATGTTATTAAAATGTGCTTGATTTTTTAGGTGAATTGATGAATATCCTACAGACACTATTATACCACATATACATATAATCTTTTTTTTAGATATTTTCTCATAATATTCTCTAGATTTTTGAATTAAATGATTTCTATAAAATTCTCTGTATTCTTTTGATTTGTGTGATATATGGATTTTATTTTTTTCATCCCATTCTTTCTTTTTTTGTGCGAGATATTCCTTATTATCTTCAATATATTCTTTTCTAGTTCTTCCATTTATGATCTTGTTAATACATTTATCTGTTTGTCTTATTATTTCACCTTCTCTTTTTCTTAAATTATCAATATTTTCACACGAATAATCTTCTATCAATTCAATATAATTGTCTTCATGTTGTATAATTTCAAAACTTGAAGTATAATGATACTTTCCACTTTTGTAGCATTTGTAGTTTTTTCTATGAGCACCAATTCGTTGAGCCAATGTCTGTGTAGTTGATCCGATATATATTTGGTCTGTCTGATGCGACCTAATCACATAAATTTTACCTTTCTTACAATCTCCAACTCGTGGCATATTGTTTGTTATTCTTTGTTATTATTATATATCATTATGTTTAAATAGAATTACATTCATATATATGAATTTTATACCAAGAACTATCGCCAGCACACATTAAAGGCAAAGCCTCATCAAAACTAACACACCAATCACTAAAAGGTTTATACACACATTTAAATTTGGTTTCTATTCCTTTTTGAATACACCACACACAACTTTCATTTTTTTATCGCCGACCCGTGAGTAAAAGTCGCAGGCAGTCCGAGCAGAAATATTAATTAATAAAAAGTTTATTAGCACTAATATAGAGGACATCATGGCTGACTATAAATATCAGCGGATTATTTTTCTGAGCAATGATTTTGCTGGAGGAAGCAAAACATTTAATAAAAATATTCAAATGTCATTCACACCCACCAAAATGAATGTAAAATTTATCCACTATATGAACGACCAGACCGAAACCAAAATAAGAATTCTTTACATGGATAGAATTGGAATTATTGGAACATTTGCGGACAGCACCACAGCAAACATTTCAAATCTCGGTTATAATTTGGGTGTTGTAGGATGGACTGACGGACAATATACATTTAAAGTCCTTGAAACCGACAGCGGAAATATTGACACAGGAAATTTAGCGGGCCGAATTGTAGTGTGCCTAGAATTTTTGGCTTAGAATATAGCATGGAAAAGATTAATAGCATTAAGGTGAAGCCAGTAAAACAAGAGGGTGATGGAAACAAAAAAGCCAAGGGTTATAAATTATTCAATGAGCCGTATGCTAGCATATTTTTGCTTGCCCGTAAGAAGAGCGGGAAAACGACAGCACTCTTTGAAATACTGAAAAGGACGACGGACAGAAAAACCCGCATTGTCATTATTGCTTCAACGATACACAAGGACTACATTTATAAAGCAATGGTAAAGCACTTTAAGAACAGGGGAAACCCGATGGCAATATATACCTTTCTTAAATCGGATGGTGTAAATGTTATTGATTATGAGTTAGACAAACTGAACAGACATGACGAGCAACACGAAGGAGAACTAAAACATGACAAAGAAGAAATAGAGAAGCCACAATTTCTTTATTTCGGAAAAGAAGAAAAAAAGAAACAGAGCGCCGCGGAGGCGAAAGAAAGACCGAGTAAGTATATTTCTCCAGAGGTAGTTTTTGTTTTGGATGATTTAGGTAGTGGATTAAGAGACAAGTCCGTAAGTGATTTGTTAAAAAAGAACAGACACTATAAATCAAAGGTGATTATGTCAAGCCAGTATTTAAACGACCTACGGCCAGAAGCCATTAAGCAATTAGACTATTTATTAATCTTTCCGGGTCAATCTCAGGACAAAATGGAACTCGTGTATAAACACTTAGACTTATCTTTTGACTTTGATTACTTTCTTCAAAAGTATCACGAAGCAACAAAGGAGAGATTTAATTTTCTTTATGTTTCAAGTGTTGATGATGAGTTAAGAAAAAATTTTTCACAAAGATTTAAATGATATTTGACAATTTCACTTTACTGCCCGAAGGGCGTAATCACTCTACGAGATGGTCGTGCTATTCGCACTCTCGTTTATTTGGAGGGGGTGAAACCCCCTACCATACCCCCGCGGGTTTGGAAAGGGGCGTAGTCCCTTCCATAAACATCGAAACCATTAAAGCAAAAAAAAAACGATGTTTTATGATGACGAAGTCAGAATAAAATATCTCAAATAATTATTTTTTTCTGTATTATATATTCATCTATCTTTTATGGTAGTAAAAACAACTCGTGTTGAAGTCATTCCAACAATCGGCAAACGAACTATTAACTCAAGCACAAACATGGCTGGAGGCAAAAAGAAGACTGGTCGCAAGAAGAAGCAAGGAGGCAAGGGACAAGCAGGTGGTAAAATCAACTGGCAAAAAGTTGGGAAAACGGTCTTTGCCGTTGATAAATTTCTTCGCGGTAATAAGTTAATCTCAAGGACTGCGGGAGCATTAAGTAGTGTCGGGGTACCTTACGCTGGTAGTGTTGGTGCTGTAGCATCAAGACTGGGGTATGGTAAGCAAAGCGGACGCGGCGCCTTGAAGTTCTAAAGATATTTCATTCTGACTGCCGTCATCACAAAACATCGATGACCATTATTTTTTCCTAAAATAAAAAAACGATGGTTTAGAATATAGATTCAACAAGTTGAATCCATAGCGAGAGTGCGTAGCACGAAGTGAAATTCTAAAATATCAAATGGTCGCTAAGACTAAAAATGTGAAAAGGGCCAAAGTCCGTCCGCCGCGGGTTTATAGGAATAAGAGCGGGAAGCCGTATACTATCCAGAAGGGTAAAAAATATTATCTTAATTTCGGTAAAAAGACAAATGATATGAGCACACTTCAAATTGTTAAACTTTTTATGAAATACTTAAGCAGACCAAAATCAAAGCGGACACCTAAGCGAAAAGAAGACTTAAGAAAAGTCCAGAGTTTGTCGGAGATTGAGCAAAATACTAGAACCGCCATTAATGACCACTTAGACAAACTCAGAAAGGAGAAATACGAAAAGATTGATGAGATTGACCAAAAAGAGAAAAAGGCACAGGCGGATGCTGAAGAAGAAAAGAAGAGGCAAGAAAGAAAAGACATAGCAGATGCTAAGGAAAGGCAGGATGAGTTAGCAAGGATACACCGCAATGAACTATCAGATATTAAGGAACGACAAGAACAAAAAGCCAGAGAACTAAGAAGGGAGCAAAAACTCATAGATAGAAAAAATAGGATACAGGCATTACCACCGCCACAATATCAACCACAACTTATACAAGCGGTGAATAATCAACCACCTACACCAGCGACACCACTTCCAAAACCCCCTACTGCAGAAGACACTGAACTAGATGAAAACATAAAACTTTTGAAATCAGCTTATTATACTGATGAAGAGATTAAAAAAATGACTGATAGAATGATACAAAAAACAGCAGATTGTATTAAATTATTGCAACAGAAAAATGTAAAACTGACTGATATGAGGAAAGCACTAGCACAAGAAGAAAAAAAAAAGGGAAGAAAAGGAAAATGATGTAAAAAATTTACAATTCAACCAAACAATGAAAGATGCCTTATCAAAAAAGTATTTACCACAAATAAAAATCGTTGATTTATCGCGAGCCTTAAAAAGGAAACTTGAAATGGACGGACATACAAAATTGAAACATAGAGAAAATATCAAATGGATTATGGCTATGATAAAAAGGTTTAATATTGATGTAGGAACCGAAGAGGACCAAATAAAAAAGAAAATAGCAGATTATGCTAAGTATGATGAGTATATGGGGAACCAAGGAGGGGCAGGTAGAAAATTACACCATACATTGGACGAAATGATTAATAAAGTATTTTCAATAGCGAAAATAAAAAAATACTTAGCCCACAAAGATTGGAAACACACAATGAACAAACATGATTTTATAAAAACTAGCAAAATGACAATAGACCCAAATGTTGATAAACAAGTTTCAACGGATTTAAATATTGATGAGGGAATGCCGCAGCCTACCATACCACCTACGATTACCCCACCATTAGAGCCACGGCCACAGCAACCAGAGCCAGAGACAATACCCCCGAGAACAAGTTCTGCGGAGCAGAACATCGTGGCAAAGCCACTCATCGCGGAGACGCCACAGCCAGAGGAGCCATAGCCAGAGGAGCCACAGCAACCACAGCAAGAGGGTGAGGGGCGGGGACTAATGACTTATGAAATAGACGACATAATGAAAAAATATGGATGGTATCTCGGAGCAATAGCCAGTGATGAAATCTACAAGTTGAAGCCCGGAAGCAGAAAGCGATACGGATTTATTATGAATACCGACCCTAGCAATGAAAAAGGACAGCACTGGATAAGTATTTGGTTGGATTTAGAAAAAGATAGGTCTATTGAAGTGTATGACCCTTTGGCTGAATATCAACCGACTGAAGACTTTCAACAACAAATGAAACAACTAATAGATAAAAGCCACCCGATAGTTATTTATTGATGAAGGTCAATCAAGTAAAACAACAATCTGATACGAGCGACACATGTGGATGGCACTCAATGCGGTTTCTTTTACAGCGAGCAAAAGGCGTAAGGTTTAAATTTGCTAGTGGCTACACAGATTTGAAAGAAGACGAAGCAGAAAAATTAAAAGCACAGAATGGATATGGTGATGGTGAGGGATTTAATACATTCATCTAAAAAATATTATTTGTCATATACAATGGAATATAAATGAGGTCGTGCGACGGGTATTTACTATATCAACAGCAAAAACCGAATAACGGGTACAGACAGCGACTTTACACACGAAGTCAACATGAAGGGGCTAGACAATCCCACACATTGTAAAATTCTTCATATTTATGTGCCGAAGTCGTATTACTCTGTGGCTTCACCATATAATACTTTTACATTATCCGAAGACGGGTATGAGGCTTTAATTACGATACCTGAGGGCAACTACACAATGAACAACTTAAAAAATAAACTATCTGAGATACTGACGGCAGACAGCCCAAATGACTATACTTATGTAGCCTCAAGCAACAATACAAACACAGAAGCGGAGGATGGTACATTAACATTCAGTGTGTCAAATAATGGAGGTATTCAACCGCGGTTTATATTTGATGCTGATACACGTATTCATGAGGTAATGGGTTTTGATAGAAATTCAACATATTTCTTTGCTAATGATTTTATTAAATCTCCAAATGTAATTATTTTAACTGGTGAAAAAACTTTGTATCTTCAATCGGATTTGGTGAATGAAGGTGATAATCATGTGCTACAAGAAATATACACAGCCAACGAAATTCCTTTCGGCTCTGTCATTTATGACGGCTCTGGTAGCGAATATGGAAAAACATTATCTGCAAGTTCAAATAATGTGTTTAGGTTTTACTTGACAGACGAAAACGACCAAGCAATAAATCTTAATGGTTTGGGTATCGTTATGACTTTATTGGTTTATCGTGAAACTAATTATTTTAGTTTGTTTAATTCATTCTTTAATTTACTAAAGGCGAGGTAGATTAATATTTAGAATTATTTTTTTTTCTATAGATATATTCTGGTGAATTAGTTAATCTACGCTACTTCAAAAAAAACAAAAGCAAAAATGCCAGTAATGTATGGTGGTGAGTTGATCCATCAGACTAAGGAACTGCTCACTGGTAAGTATGAATTGAACAAACTTACCAGCCGAGAAGGGTCGCAAACTATTCCACTTACAACTGCTGGTGGAACGGAAAGCACATTTGAAATTCCTACTCGCCCTTTGAACCTTGCGAGGTCGGTGCTGCGATTTACTTACACTCCTACTGCTGCAGGTGCAGGCAACTTCAATCGTATTTATATGGATTGTCTGTCTATGATTAAAACTATTGAACTGCGAAGCCGAAGCGGGCAGTATCTGTGTAATCTTCAACATGTGGGTAATTACACTAAGGTGATATGGAAACCAGAAATTAAGTATGAAAAATTTATGGCACTTGAAAATCATGGTTCTTATGATGATGACAAGAAAACAGGTAATTCTGGTGCTATGCTTCAAAAGTGTAATGCTGGAAAAGTTGAAATTGGAACCGTAGCAGAAAGAAAACAAATTTCTGATGCAGGCAATACTGCAGGATTGGTCGCTGCGGTTCAAGGATATTACAAAGTGCCACTTGTGAATGCCCGTCGCCACGATGATACCGCTCTTGCTGATAGCAGTGCAGGTACTTATAGCCTTGTTGATGTTCCTTTTGAGGAGGCTAAGTATTTCGAAGGAGGTGCTGATAACAAGGCTACTCCTGCTATCAGTGGTAAGTTTCCTTTGGGTATGCTGTTTGGAACTATTTTTGAATTGGATAAGACTATTGGGTTTAATGAAATTTTGGATATGCGTATTGTATGGGAGAGCACTGCCCGCACTTCATTTTATGGCACTGATGCGAGTTCTATTTCCACTGGTGCTGCTGCTACTACCACTGGTGCTATCGTCTCAAACCTAAATTTATTCCTTGCTGTTGAGACTGACCCAAATGTCATCCTAGGCGTCCAGCAAAAGATTGCGGGTGAAGGCTTTCCTTTTAAGATTGAATATCCCATTGCTTGGAAACAAAATCTTCAAACATCGCAACAGAACTATGTTATTAAGATGAACCGCTCACAGGGTGAAAGAATTCGTCGTATCTATACATCCGCCTTTCACAACACTGAGAGTGCTAATACTTCCTTTGATAACAGCAATATGCCTGCGGGTTATGCAGCGGGGCCACCAGTAGTTCAAGCACAATCATCTAAGGTTAGAACATATTACACAACCCTTGACGGAAGCCGTATTCAACAATTTGATATTGATACATCTAGAAATGAAGACTATATGCTTCTCAAGGATAAGTTGAAGGGTAGTGCCATTTTGAATTCTAATGTGTATCATTACAACTGGTTCCACGTTGATACTTGGGACAATAACCGCCCGCTGTGCGATAAGGATACCGACGGGTATGAGGTGAGTGGTCTGAGCCTTGACACTGAGAGGCGATATGAGTTCGTTTCAACTACATCTGGAAATAATCTTAACCATTACACTTTTGCCATTCTTCAGCGAAGTGTGCTTGTTAAGGGAATTGAAATTTTGATGTCGTAGATGTTTATGAACTTTGTAAAACTAATAAAAATAAAAAAGAAAATAAAATAAAAATATTTTTTTTGTTTTATATACACAAGAGATGACTACTCACCAGAGAAATTTAATCGCACAAAATCCTGACGGAGAATTTATAAACGTCAGGGTTGGATATGATGGTGATATTGAAACAAATAATTCAAAAACCGCTTTTGGCGAAGCAGTAGTAGGTCAATTAACACCAGTATTACAAGAAATCTTTCCATATACAATTAATACTAGGATATGGACAAAAACAGAAACAAAATCGTCTGTGTCATTTTTGAATAATATGGCTGAATTGAAAACAACAGCGGACGCTACGGCAGATGCTAGACTGGTAAGTAAAAGGAGAATAAAATATAGAACTGGAATGGGTGTCCTAGCCCGATTTACTGCTCTATGGACAACGGACGATACAAAAGATTACTATTCATATATTGGAATAGGAAATGACCTTAACGATGGATTTTATTTTTACAAAAATCAAGCAGGAATGAATATCGCACATTATGCGGGAGGTGCTGCAGATTATATTGACCAAGAAGACTGGGACGACCCTTGCGATGGAACTTCGGCTATGCCAAACTTAGACTGGAGTAAAGGAAATGTATTTCAAATTCAATTTCAATATTTAGGTTTTGGTGCTATTAAGTTTTATATTGAAAATCCCATTACAGGATTATTTCAATTAGTTCATATGATTGACTATGCGAATGCTAATAATGGTGTAAGCCTGCGAAATACTACATTACCTTTTACAGCAGTAATGAGAAATGATGCAAAGACTGGAATACAAACTCTTAAAACAGCGAGTGCTAGTTTATTCATTGAGGGAACGAATACGATAAACACAATTATAACAAACGAAGTGGAAGGAAGTAAAGTAGCAAACACCACTAAAAGTCCTATTATTAGTATCAGGAATAAAGCAACATTTGATGCGGGCGGTGCTAATTTAACAAATTATTCAAATGTTTATCCAACTTTGATAAGTATTACAAATGAAGATACTAAGTCAAATGTTGTCAGAATGGTATTAAATGGAACACTAACTGGCGCAGGTTTTGCAGATGTTGATTCTAAGTATTCAATTGTAGATACTGACACAAAGGCGAGTGCTATCGCAAACGGAACAACAATTTTTAAACTATATGTAAATAGTGCTTCAACTCAACAAATCAATCTTAGAAGTTATGATATATACCTATCACCGAGTGATGTATTGACTTTTACACAGAAGTCTGTCTCTGTTGGTGGAGGAGGAAATATCAATATTATTGCTAATTTTATCGAGGATCAGTGATACAGAAAAAAAACAATGAAGATAATATGATATCAAAGATATTTTTTTACCGCATCTTTGTTATTAAAATAAGGTTGTTGAATTAAATATTCAAGGTATGGTTTATCAATCTTAGCAACATCTTCAATTTTCATTTCTTTATACTTACCATATTGAAGAACAACATCTTTCTTTAATATACATCCTTCTTCTGTACATGTAGCAGTCGCTATCTCTTCTCCTACATTAGCCTTTATTTCCGTGATACCTGTCTCTTTTAAATCACTCGCCTTAAAAGGAGTGCTCTCTTCTTTGTCCGTTATGGTCTCCAATGGAATAACCACTTTCACGTTGTCATCGCGGGGTTTGTATTGCTCATAGAAAGAAACAATGTCAGGCTTAGTCCATTTAATTGTTGGCATTTTGACATTACCATCAAGGTTCCATTTTTCAATTTCATTCAAGTAGTCTTGTTTGGTGTTGAGGTCAGTCATCTTATATATAAAGATTTAATTTTATTTTATTATAAATATTTTTTTACTTCACTTTTAATGTCTGTAAATTTTTCAAACCACGGCTGTTACATAACCCATTCAAGGTATGGCTTATCAATAGTTGCAACATCTTGAATTTTCTTACCTTTATATTTACCAAATGGAAAAATATCCCTTGGCTTGCCTGCCCGCGCATTTTCAATCATTTGGATTTCGTCAGTAATTATCTTCTTAACATCGGTAATAGAAAATGTTTCTTTTTTATTTTCAATAGAGAGTTTCTCAAACTTCTCACATAATCTGGTGAGGGTGGTCATTGGTCTATATAGAGTGGTAAAAAAATTTTATGAAAAAATTAATTAATTGATATTTTATTTACAAATCTTGTTTCAAAAGAAGGTTCATAAAACATCGTTTTATACTTTAATGATGGACGATGTTTGAGATTATAGATTCAACAAGTTGAATCCATAGCGAGAGTGCGTAGCACGAAGTGAAATTCTCAAATATCAAAGCCGTAAGGGATACTATCATTTTCGTTGATAAACTCACGACCGCACCATCTTGTTTTATTAACTACTTTTACTACATTCTTTTGGTGATGTATGCTAAAGTGTTCAATATGTTGTTGTTTGCTGTTTCTGCTAGTATGTATTTTCTTCATTATAAAGTCTCTGGTATTAGTTAAACTTTCACCCTTATCCATTAATTCATAAGCGGTTGGATTTAACTTTTTCAAATCTAAACCTTTTCCTCTAAAGTGGAAATGAGTTTTACCTTTTTCTTCCCCTTTCTTTACATACTCCAACATATACAATTTTGGTGCTACCCATATTCCTCTTATTATTTTACAATCTGTTCCAAGGTCATCATCCATTCCGCCGATTGTTTTATCTCTAAATCTTTTAATTCGTTCAATGTTTCTTACATGACTTTGAATGCTGTCTGTGTCCTTGTAATAATAATCTCTGTCTGGGTCGTTGTTTGGATTGGCTTCGGACATATACTTATACATAATTCGTCTGCTGTATGCTAGTATAAATGCCCCGCAGTGAGTGGGCTTTGTAATCTTTTCTTCTTTCAATTTGTCATCCCTTGGAATACCAGAAATTAACCATAATTCACCATTAGCCTCTTCAAACTTTTCAATATCGGTTATCACATGTTTAGCCCAGAATTTCCAATACTCATGATTTTTTGTTATGAATTTGCTTACAGAATTAATCGGTCTTTGAATTGTCTTTCCGTATAAAGCATTCATAAAAAACTTTGCTAACAAATATTGCGGTGTGCCTTTTTTTGAATTTTGTTTTCGTTTAAATAACTCTAATATGTAATCTTTGAATACTGGTTCGGCTCCTTCTGTATAATAGCCACGAATGATTTTGACTTGGTATCCAAGTTCAATCATATCTTCAATATCAACAGAAGTAAGCCATTGGTCTTTCATATCTCTTAATTCCCACTTTAAACGCGGAATTGAGGCTAGGCACTGGTGCTTGGCTAGGCGCCGGCGTTTGGGGCTGCGGCGGCCAGCCGGCCCTGGCTGAGCGTACATGCCGAACCCCGACAACACGCGCGTTGTCCGTCGCGAGACACTGGAGTAACAAGCAGCGCAGGGAGAGAGAGACAGGGGGTGCTGCCTCTTGTAGAAAGTGGAAGGCTTAATTCGGGTTCGCTCGTCTCGGGCTTAGCCCAGGGAGGAGGGCGTTCCCCCCCCCCCCCCCCGGCACCCCGGGCTGGCGCCGCCTCCCCCCCCCTCCGCTAGCACGGACTACCTGAGAGCCCCCCTCCCCGGGGGGGGGGGGATTTCGCGTCTTCTCTCCCGCCTCCTCCCCCCCCGGCCGGGCTAGGGGCGAGCCATCTCCCCCCCACCCGCGCCAAGGTGTCACGCTAGGAAGCAAAGGGTGGAGCCTAGAGCAGCCCCCTGGCTACCATGAGGCAGCGAGTTGCAGGGGGGGGCGACCTCCAGGCGCACCCTGGCCGGATTGCACCCGCCGTTGACGGAGGGGTTGCTCGGCTTCCTCGGTGGCACCGACCGCCTGGCTGCTTGCTGCCTTGCCCCGGGCAGTTTGGAGGCAGAGCGAGAGCAGTGCGCACGGCAGGCCTGGCCCTCCGACCGACAGCTCCGAGCGGACCTGGCTGCGGTTGAGGGCGCTACCGACCGCACACCCGCCGAGCGATTGTACCTAGCAGCGCTGCGGCTAGCCGTCCAAGCCTGGCCGGCCCCGCCCACCGCAGCTTCTTCTTCGCGAGAGCTGTCGGCCCTGGCAGACCAACTCAGCCGTTCCTTGGCCACCAGTTGGCATACGCGGGCTCAGCGCACCGCGGTGCGCCGCTGCCTTTACCACCTACGGGCCAGGTCAAGCTCGGGCCAGGCAGAAAAGACCCTGTACACCTACTTATGCCGCGCAGCGCAGCGACGAAACCACCTGTGCTGGCCAGGCTACTTGGACCGGCTGTGCCAGTTTTGGCAAGCCCCGGCAGGGCTGAGCCCCGGCAGCCCGGAGGCCTGCCTGCGGGTAGGCGAACTGTTCTACGAGCTTTACAAGCGCCGGGGCAGTGTTGTTCCCACCCCGGCGGTGGCCCTGACGGTCTGCCAGCTGGCCCTGGCCTATTGTCTGCCCGGCCTGGGCCCCTTCGATTGGCCGCGCGGGGACCAGTGGGAAGGGAGCGACGCGCGGCGGGTCTTGCAAGGCCTGTTTCTGGACAGGCCGGAGGGCAGCAACGACGGGGCCTGTCGCGTTTGGTCGTACAGCCTGGTGCTGCGGCTAGCCCAGCGCTGGCGGGTTTCGCTCGGCGACCAGCCTGAGCCTAGCGACCCCCGGTTTCTCAACCTCCGGCCGCCTTCGTCGGAGGCCGAGAGTGCTGGCCGGTCGACGCGGGCGCTGCACACTAGCGAGTGGGAACGGGGCCACCCCCCGCCGGACCGTGCCCCTAGCTCGCCACGCCCACCGCCGGTGGTCTGCCGCCTGTACGAGCAGACGCGCCAGTGGCAGCAGTACCAGGCGCGCCCGCAGGAGACTACCCTGCTCCCAGACCTGGGAATTGCCCGGGCTCTGCGGCTGTGGCCGGAAGAGATACGCCGTGAGCTAGGAGTGGCGGTCTCCTACCTGCCGCACACCACCGAGGTGCCCAACATGTTCTTCTTCTCCGGGCCGGGACTGCACAACCCCCACGTGCGGCGCCTCCTGCCCCGACGCTTGTGCCTCGAGGGCGCCGGCGTCGCGCCGGCAGAGAGCAATGCCCCGGTGCTAGAGGAAACAGAGCTGATGTACCCCTGCCGGGGCCTGGCGCAAGTCGACATGGTACCCACCGAGGTGAACGGGCGCCTGGGCTACGGTGCGCCGCTGCCGCTGTCGTACGCGTGGGACCACCCCACCTCACAGCAGTACCGGCTGGTCGTGCAGAGGTGGTTCGCCCCGCTGCGCGGCCTGTGCACAGAGTGGTCACGGCGGGAGCTTGGCGCCAGAGTACAGTGCGATTACCGGCCGCCGTACGAGGTAGACGAAAAGCTCCCGCCCAGGGTCGACCGGCTGGGCTGGACCCTAGAGCAGATAGGTTGGGACCGCGCGTTTCGGCCGGGCGAAGAGCGCAGTGACCGCCACCTGCTAACCTGGCGGAGCCTGCTCGTGGGCGCCCTGGGCTTGCTAGATCCACGCCTGAACCCCGTGCTGGCCCTAGGGAACGGAGACAAATATTACTACTCTTTCTTTGGCGGCCAGCGGGACGTGGGAGTGGGGCCCCGCGCCCTGTCACGCGCACTAATGAGGTTCCTGACCACAGCGGCGATGCTGTCCGAGCTAGATCGCACCTTCCGGCCCCGGCACCAGGTTTCCCCCCTGCTGCTCAGAGTCAGCCAAGAAACCGTGGAGTACTACCTCGACGGGGCCCAGGTTACGCCAAGCCAGGCGTGCCTCTGTGCCGACAAGTCGCCGGGCCGGATCTTGGTGGTGGCCGGCGGTAGCCACGTGTTTGTGCTGCACCGGCCGGCAGCCCGTACCGAGCTGAAGCTGTACGACTCCCTGGCCAGCGCCCGGCATAATAACGTGCTGATACAACACCTGCGGCACGGGCTGCAAAAGAGTTCCGAGCTAGCCTCGGTGCTAGGCGTGGAACCTTCGGCGACGATCGAGGCCCCCCGGCTGTCCTTCCGGCAAGGCCTGGACCCGGACTGCGGCTTGCAGGCACTGTTGCTGGCGGCCCGGCTGGCGTACGAGGGGCCGGGCGCGGTCAGTGCCAAGTGCTCGGATGCGTGGTTGCTGCTGGCTTCAGCGTTAGGCCTGCGGTGGGTGCTCCAGGACTTCCAGCAAGCTACACAGCTCTTCTTGCCTTTCAAGCGTGGCCCGCGGTTTCAGGCGCCCGTCAAACTTGAGCTGTAGGCCCGGGGGGGCCGAGCTGGAGGTGGCTCAGAGCCGAGAGAGAGGGAGGGCTCCCCCCGGGCCAAAGACGGGAGCCGCGGCGTGCCGGCGGGTGTGCGGAGGGGGGGGGGAAGCACCGTACAGCAAGCGGAAGGGTGAGAAAAAACAAGGCGGATTTTTTAGGGCTTTTATTACAAGTACTTGTTATTGGGGCCAGGGGGGCGTGCCGGCGGGCACGCCGGTAGGCGGGCCGGCCGCGGGCTCCGGCGTGGCGCGGTACAGGCCCGCCGCGTCCAGCGTGTGCGCGGCCTTGAGCAGCACAAAGGTGTGCGAGACCGGGGTCAGGCCGGGGTGCTGCCCCGGCGGCACGGCCGCGCACGAACGCGTCAGGCACACCGCCTGGCCGGACTGGTCCCGGAAGCCGAAGCGCCGGCAGCAGTTGCAGACGACGTCGAGGCGGCCGTCCGAGGTGCGCAGCACTTGCTTGAGCACCGAGCGCGACGCGCCCCCCTGGACCAGGGCGTCCACCAACATGTTGTCGCACTTGCTCGCCCCGTTCGTGCGCGTCGACTTGGTGCCCTGGTGCGTCAAGGGGTCCGTGGGCCCGCGGTGCCTGGACTTGAACTGGCCCTCGCTGGTCTTCTCTTGCTTGTTGTAGTACTGCAGGCCGACCATGGTCGGGTTGTCGGCGCCGTCCTGTTCCATGCACGCCGGGTTGTACAGGCGCTGGCCGGACAGCAGGTGCAGCTCGCGCAGGTAGGCCTGCCACGGCCGCAGCTGCTCGGCCCGCGGCGGCCGGCCGGGGCCCGGCGCCAGCGAGTCCAGGTAGTCCTGCCGGGTGCGGCCCAGCGGGCCCGGCCACCCGGCGCCCGGGGGCCCGGGGTCGGCGAGCGGCACCAGCGCGCGGAACCAGCCCGCCTCGGCCGGGTGCCAGCCGTGGCGCCCGAGCGGGGTGAGGGCCAGCGCGCGCTCGGCCTGCCCGGGCGGCTGGGGGGCGGGCTCGCCCAGCGTGTGCGCGAGCCAGGCCTCCTCGCTCCGCACCCACGCCGCCAGGGCTAGCGGCGACTGGCAGCGGCCGTCGGGGGAGTGGAAGTGGGCGCGCTGGGGGTCGGCCGGGCACGCCCGGCGCGCGTCCGCGGGGCCCGCCAGGTCGGACGCCTCGGTGGCCAGGCGCAGGACCTTGCACAGGGCCGCGAGGGCCGGCCCGGTCGTAGCGCCCGCCAGGCGCAGCCAGTGCTGGACGCAGCGCCGGAACAGCTGGGGCGGGTCGGAGCGCACCGAGGCCTCCAGCACCCACCAGAACTCGGCCCGCCACAGCGCCTGCCGGGGCCGGCCCTCGAGGGCCGTGTGGCGCAGCGTCTCCTGCGCCCAGGGCCAGACGTCGGCGACGGAGCCGCCGGTGACCGGGTGCCGGAGCTCGCGGCCGTGCCGCAGCACGAGCAGCGAGTGCAGCCCCGTCACGGCGTCGCTCACGGTCTTGCGGAACAGCTGTGCCGGGTTGACGAGCAGCTCGGGCCTCTCCCCGGTCGGCAGGTACGGCATGTCGTAGTCGGGCAGCACGGCGCACACGGTGCTCTTCTGGCCCGACGCATTCGAGATCTTGTCCCCGTACTGCAGGGGCGCCGCCCGCACCGTGGCGACCCGCACCACCGCCGCGCGCCCGGCGCCCGTGCCGCCGCTGCCGCCGCTGCCGCTGCTGCCGCCGCCGCCGCTGCCGCCGCTGCCGCCGCCGCCACCGCTGCCGCGCAGCCCCGCGAAGTCTGCCGGGCTCGGGTCGAGCCAGCAGCGGCCCCCGGCGTCCGGGGGGCACACGCTCGTCTCCTCCACCCGGCCGTCCAGGGCCGCGGTCGTCTGCTGCAGCACGCCCTCCTGGTCCGGCGCGGCCGCGCCTACGGCGCCCCAGCGCAGGGCGTCGAGCACGGGGCCCCCGCGGTCGCAGGACAGCGAGCGCAGGAGGGGGTCGCCGCGGACCACGGCAGAGCCCGGGGCCGGCAGCCCCGGCTGCCCGTCGGCCAGCGAGAGCAGCTAGCCCTGCGGGCCCTGGTGGAACTGCGGGCGGCCCGCGCGCGCCGCGTGGCCGAACCGGCGCAGCAGGCGCTCCTGCTCCAGCCGGCGCGCCGTGAGCGCAAAGGCCGCGTCCCACGACGGGTCCGCCGCCGGCTCCGCGGCGGCGGCGGCCCGCCGGCGGCCGCGCGGTTCGCTGGCGCTGAGCCAGTCGGCCAGCCGGGCCAGGTCGTCCCCGGCCTCGAGGAACATCTTTTGCTGGTAGCACCGGTGCTCAACGTGCGTGAGCAGCCCCTCGTCCAGCGCCCCCCGCAGCCACACGGTGCCGTCGTCCTGGTTGTGGCTGAAGCCGCGGTACGCCAGCAGCACGTTGAGCCCGCTGGGCTGCAGCCCGACCGTGAGGGCAGAGGGGGGCGACTCCAACAGCGGGCGCTCGCTCTGCACCAGGTGCTTGGCGGTGCTGCCGCCCACGAAGCGGCCCGGCAGCCACTGCGCGATGGCCTGGTTGTGCAGGCTGGCCGCGTACACGAGCCGGGTCCCCGTCACGTGCTCGTGGTACAGCGTCAGCGCGCCCGAGAAGCCCAGGTGCCGGATCGGCAGCAGCTCCACGTAGTCGGGCCGCGCCGCCCCCGCGCCCGCCAGCGCGAGCCGGTGGAGCTTGGCCAGGCTCTCGCAGCCCCACGCCACGGCCGCCTCCTGCGTCGTGAGCCAGAAGATCCCCCCCGCCCGCAGCAGGGCGTGCCACGCCCCCCGCGCCTCGGGCCACGCGCCGCCGGCGCTGTTGGTCAGCCCGTGCCGGTCCCACAGCCCCGCGGCCGCGCCCGCCCGGCCCGCGAGCGTGCGCAGCCGGCCGCGGGCCCAGCCCGCGCGCACCGAGCGCGGCAGGAGCACCCGCCCCCCGGCCAGCACGGGCAGGACGGGCGCCGCCAGCCGCCCGGCGTGGACGTAGACGCACAGCCGGCCCTCGGCCTCGTCCAGCACGGTGCCCAGGAAGCGCAGCGGGGCGGCCGGGCCCGTGTCCGTGGCGTGCAGGCCCCGCTTGAGGAGGCGGAGGCGGGCCTGCAGCTGGCGGGCGGCGTCCAGGCCCGGCAGGAAGCCCAGCACGCGCCCCAAGCACTCGAGCGCCGGGCCGCCGCCGCCCGTGGTGCCGCCGCCCGTGGCGCCGGTGCCGGCGGCGGCGGGCTCGCACGCCAGCAGCAACCAGTCCTCCAGCGCCCGCCGCCAGTCCGGGGGCAGCTCGGGCTTCACGAGCGTGCACTGCGCCGCGCGCTTGTCGTAGCCCGAGCGCTCCGACTTGCTGGTGGTGGTCGGGCACAGGAAGCCGGGGTGCGACATGTCGAACCGCTGGTCGCTGGTCGTGCCGTGCCCCGGCCGCACCATCTGGCAGACCCGCCTGCTCAGGCACCACTTCTTGACGAGGTCACGCGGCGCAGTGGCTCCTGGCTGTTGGCCAGCGGCCGGTCGCGCGGCGACGCAAACTCGCGGAACACGGACGACGCGTACGCCGCGTCCAGGAGGCTGTCGTAGCGGGCGCACACCACCAGCCCCCCCCACGACGACAGGCGGGCGTGCAGCAGCGTGCGCACGGCGCTCAGGGCCCGCTGCAGGTTGTGGCGGTACAGCGCCGCCAGCGTCAGCACGCCGCGGTTCTGCAGCGCGTGCGGGTCCGACAGCCCGCGGGTGCCCTTGTAGCCCGAGCACAGCGCCCCGGGCAGCCCCACCTCGCCGCGGCACAGCAGCCGCGCGGCGTCCGCCAGGTGCAGCAGCTTGGCCTCGTCCGTGCGCCGGCCCGCCTCCCGCAGCCGCGGCTCGTCCAGCGCGTACTCCGCCACCAGGCGCCACGCCGCACAGGCGCCCGCGTGCGCCGGCTTCCGGGCCGCGCGCCGCAGGCACTCGGCCAGCCAGCACGCGGGGGTGCCCGTCACGTGCACCAGGAGCCGATTGCGCAGCCACCAGCGCCCCTGCTCCTCCAGCTCGTCCGCCCGCAGCCCCTTGGCCCGCGTGCACCACAGCTGGCCCAGGCGGAACAGCGCCTGCCCCCGCGTGCGCACGCCCTCGTTGTACTGCCACGACCGCTGCAGCAGCTCCGCGTACAAGTCACGCTCCGCGGGCGCGTCCGCCCGGCAGGCCAGGGCCAGCAGCTGGCCCAGGCTCTGGCAGCCCAGCGCGCGCCACAGGATGAGCATGGGCAGGTCGCACGGCTGCCCCAGTACACGCGCATGCTCAGCACCACTTGGCCGGAATCGAACTTGGCCTGCTCGCGCGCCGCCCGCCCCAGCTCCGCCGCCGGCAGGGCGCCCCGGACGACGCGGGCCGAACGCACGGCCCGGCAGGCCTGGTCCAGGGCCTCCAGCGTGTCCCGCAGCGCGGCGTTCTGGGTGTTCCCGTAGCCCGGCCGCAGGGTGTCGTCCTCGTCCGGGCCGCCGGCCGCCGGGCCGGGGTACAGCAGCACCCGGCGCACGCGCCGCGACCCGATCGCCGACTGCTCCTGGTTCTGCATGTTGTCCCGGTGGTAGTTGGCCGGCCCCTCTTCTTCGTCGTCTCGTGAGAGAAGGAAAGGTCAAACTATTTCGGGTCCCTACGGAGGAAAATATCGCAGATGTATTCACCAAAATACATTTTACGGTAGACAAATTCAATCATCTGGCAGTGGAAAAATCTCCGTTGTGCTTAGTAGGGAGAATTGCGCTAAATTCAGGATAAAACCAGATCAATTCCCTTATTAGTAAGGTTTATTATCTTGAACTTCGTTTATATTCCCGGGGTATGTAATACAATAATTTTCTCGCATATTACACATAAGCTGTACAGGTGAGCGAATAGACGAGTGCCGACGGAGGCCGGTGGCGAGTGACCGGCGCCGGAGTTCATTGCTCATTTCAGACATTAGTATTTGAGGTTGTCAAACCGTGACGACTTCACCCGGTTTCCCAACCTGAAATATTACTGAAGACCTCATCCCTTTTGTTGAGCTCTCGGTTTAGGTAGCTAATTTTTCACGAAAAACCTTGAGACCCTGAGTGGCAAGTATTTTTTACGCAAAAACTGTTTTAATTCTATTAAAACAGCGCTGTGTGACAGCGTTAGCACGTATGGCCACAATTTAATTTTTTTTGAATTTATTTTCAATTTTTAAAAAATTAATATGACTATCATCACAGTCATCACATGTTGAGGCACCTCATAATATAACTAAACATTCGACAATCTTGGGGGTATCCCTTTTTCCGAAATTTTCCATGAAGTATATGGACTTTTTTGAAAACGTGTGGAAATGAAAGGAAATCAATTCACTGATTGCAGAACATATAAAAATAATATTAAAACATGTTTTTATTAATTGTAATACACTTTAACTTCATCTTCAGAGGTGGGCAGGAACCGGTCCGACACGGTAATCTTTCTCCTTTTTCATAGTCCCGGCTACTATGAATCTATGATGATAACAATGCCCAACATGCAGAATTTGCTTTTAAGTTTGTTTATCTTTGTTTACATTAAGCATTTTACTTTATTATGATAATAAACATTGCTTTTACCTACAATAAATTCCCCCCGGGGGGGGGGGAGGGGGGAGGGGGGAACGGGGGAGGAAGAGAAGTGCGATGTCGCCACGCAAAATACATAGATTCTACAACAAAATTTCTTTAATTACTAAAAAAAATAATAAATCTAACTCCGTAATATCATACTAACTAAATTAGAAGTTTGTTTAACTCTTGCACGCGACAAACGTTCTTAATCACGCTTTCGACCATAACAAACCTGCCAGTGCAAAAAATTACGATTAATACTACACTACTACAAAGAAAAAAAACACAAAACAAATTCAAACATCTTTCAGATGAAGAAGAAAAGTGAAAGCTATGCAAACTACCTGGTGCGTGCATTTGAAGTTAGCGCCGAGTCAGCGCAAGCGATGCTAAAACAAACTCCCATGCGTTAGGTGAGCTGGGAGCGGTGAGACCGGTGCCGCGTTGGGGGGTGGAAGGTGAGTTACCAGCAGACAGAGCGCCAGCTGCCATCCGCGCGATGAGATCCTCCAGCAAGCTTTCTCTCTCGCTCTTACTATTTTTGTTGTTGTTGTTGTTGTTGCTGTTGTTGTTGCTGATGTTGTTGTTGTTGTTATCATTATCATCATAGTTTTTCTTGTTCTTGTTATTCTTCTTCATCTTCTTCTTCACTCTCTCGTTCTCTTCTTCTGAGCTTTCCTCCTCCTCCTCCTCCTCCTCCTCCTTCTCCTTCTTCGAATTCTTCCTCTTTCTTCTCTCCTCTTCCCGTTGTCGCTTCTCTTGCGCCTCTTTTTCCTTCCGATCTTGCGCTTCTTTTTTCTTCCTTTCCTCCTCTCTCAACTTTCTTTCTTCTGCTAGCATTTCCTTAATGGATGCGGCTTGTTCTGACATTGCCTTGTTCACAAGATCCTGAACGACTTCTTTCGACACGCCGGCGGACGAACTACCCTGAATACAATACCGGTCGCCGTTGTTTTGAAAGAAGTCGTTCATTTCTTGCGAACAAGGCAGTGGCAGAACAAACCAACAGCAACGACAACAACAACAACAAAGAATAATAATAATAATAATAATAATAATAATAATAATAATAATAATAATAATAATAATAGTATATCTCCTGCCAATTGCTGAGACAAAAGGCCATGTGCATCCAGTCCTCCATTCCATAAGGAAAGTCTCCACACCAATCGGTGGAATAAAGGAAGTGACGGCATAGAACATCACTCTAGGAGCTTTATACCAATCAGCCCATGGAAAGGGACCGATGGCCTATGTACTCCCTAAATAATAATAATAATAATAATAATAATAATAATAATAATAACAGTGCTTCTCTGTCAATGGCTGATGCAAATCTGCACATGCGCCTCCATCGTCTCACCCGTGAGGGGAGTACGAAGAATTGACGATAGGCTCTAATGACACCCCCGCAAGGGCAGTTCCAACACTTCCAGACGGACCGGTATGTTCAATGAAAATACTGGTGGCACCGACGGGAATCGAACTGGCGACAGGGCCCAGATGGTAGAACTTGACCACTGGGCTATCACGGTGTCCATAATAATAATAATAATAATAATAATAATAATAATAATAATAATAATAATAATAATAATAATAATAATAATAATAATAATAATAATAATAATAATAATAATAATAAAGTTTGAAAAAAAAATGTCAGCGCTTCCCGTTAGAGAGATTGTACTCGGAAAAAAAAAGACAGGGAAAGGCTCACTGATAGAATGCCACACACACTAGCTAGCCATATTAAAGCTAGTAGCTATACTCCCCTCTCTAAACTATATACTGCGGCGGCCACGGAAGTTGCTAGAAACTAATTTCTCGGTTCCTAAAACTCTGGAATCTTGGAAACCTAATCTGGAATCTTGCGCAGCGGCCAATGCAATAGATGATATCATTGGGAAACCTGTAATGCCCGGAATGGACATGTTCAGCGTGCCAGTTCTCGCTAATGTAGACAGAATTATTGCGGAACAACAGATAGTCGGATTTGTAGACTCGGATTTTGCAGGGGATAAAAACTCACGTAAATCAAGATCCGGATACGTTTACTTATTCAACGGGACACCAATTTCATGGTTTTCTAAACTGCAATCCGAGAGTCCGAGACTGTTTCAGCAAATGAGGCGGTCAGAGAACTTCTTGCATTACAACAAACTTTACGGGATATCGGAATAAATCTTGAAGGCCCTATTCCTCTCTTCGAAGATAACGAAGGAACGGTATTATTGTCGGAGAGAGGACTAGGAGAAGCTAGGAGCAAGCACATAGAGGTCCGATACCACCTTCTAGCGCAACTCGTGAGAGAAGGAAAGGTCAAACTATTTCGGGTCCCTACGGAGGAAAATATCGCAGATGTATTCACCAAAATACATTTTACGGTAGACAAATTCAATCATCTGGCAGTGGAAAAATCTCCGTTGTGCTTAGTAGGGAGAATTGCGCTAAATTCAGGATAAAACCCGATCAATTCCCTTATTAGTAAGGTTTATTATCTTGAACTTCGTTTATATTCCCGGGGTATGTAATACAATAATTTTCTCGCATATTACACATAAGCTGTACAGGTGAGCGAATAGACGAGTGCCGACGGAGGCCGGTGGCGAGTGACCGGCGCCGGAGT